>CM076660.1:200565-245109 GCA_038496675.1 Rachycentron canadum | reverse complement strand
TATGGACCTTTAACATCTACCTTTAGACCGTATGGACCTTTAACATCTACCTTTAGACCGTATGGACCTGGTGCTGATGAACCAACAGAAGATAATCTGAGCTGTCACTGTCGCTGGTCTTCATCTTTGATGTGATGAAGATGAAGTGAGGGAACTTTTGGTCTTGTTGATAATCACTGATATGATGGATGCTCAGTTTGATCAAAGCCTTTTTACTTTGTTTGAAAATAATGTGACAGTTTCATTACTATGTTTTCTTGCTTTTTGATGCCTTCACAGTTGTAGCTGATGATGATGATGATGATGATGTGTGATTTTTGGTGTCTGTATGTCCACATCGAGTCAGGTCCTGGTTTTACACTGACCTGGGTTCTGTTGATCCTCAGTGTTGACTCACTGGAAGAAAACCAGACAACTGGACCTCCATGAACCTGTTCACCTGCTCAGAGGGAAATCTGGAGCCGTAGTTTCTTTAAAAAACTGGAGTCTTTTATTGTTTTAACAACCTGGAAATGCTCATTGTGCCTTAAAGTCTGAATCTGAAATTAAAACCCACATTTTTGCTCAATGTATTTTTTTCTGCTCCATAATTCATAACCCCCCTGGGTGTGAGACTCATGGTGTGAGGCCCCTCCACAGCTGGCAGGTCTCCACATGACCCGGTCAGTCTTAATCCTGCTGCTGCGTTCAGGTGTCAGTCTGGATTTTCTGTGATCCCTGATGTCACATCACTGCTGCTTCAAATAAAACAGATCAGCAGCAGGAAGCCTCCACAGCCAGGCCCAGATCAGGGGTCAAGGTCCTGCCCCTGTCACAGAGCAGACCTGTAGAATACACAGAGGACTCTGGCTCAGGTCTGGTTCTGACTGCAGGTGACTGGATCAGGTCTGGCCTCAGTTCTGGTCCCAGACCTTTATTTTGAAGCATCATATAATAAAAATTGTCCCGGATCAGTTTTTGTCTTGACTTTCCACCAGGAAATGAAACAGTTCTTACAGAGGTTGTGGCCCAGGTCTGTAGCTGGTCCTGGGAAACCGCTTCCTGATCCAGTTTGTTTGTTGTTGATCATCTGACATGACTCAGACTCAGGTTCCCAGAATTCTCTGAAGTTGTGATTCTGAATTTAACTGGATCATCACCAGCAGCTCTAAGCCTATTAGAGCCTGTTACTGACTGCAGGGCACATCAGGAGGTTAAAGGTCACAGAAACTGAGACAAAGCCCTTAGCCAATGAAAATCCACCATTTATCAACTAGATCTGAAATAAAAAGGCAGGTCCAGGATCAGCCCAGACCTGATCATTGGACCCAGACCTGAACATTAGACCCAGACCTGAACATTAGACCCAGACCTGAACATTATACCTGGTCTTCAGTCAGGTCTAGGACCAGCCCAGACCTGATCATTGGACCCACACCTGAACATTAGACCCAGACCTGAACATTAGACCCAGACCTGAACATTATACCTGGTCTTCAGTCAGGTCTAGGACCAGCCCAGACCTGATCATTAGACCCAGACCTGAACATTAGACCCAGACCTGCACATTGGACCCAGACCTGAACATTAGACCCAGACCTGAACATTATACCTGGTCTTCAGTCAGGTCCAGGACCAGCCCAGACCTGATCATTAGACCCAGACCTGAACATTAGAACCAGACCTGCACATTGGACCCAGACCTAAACATTGGACCCAGACTTGAACATTGGACCCAGACCTGAACATTATACCTGGTCTTCAGTCAGGTCCAGGACCAGCCCAGACCTGATCTGGCTCATCCTATCTGTTCAGGGTCCTCATGGGACCACTGAGCTCCTCCTCCAGTCTATGAGCATCACATGGGGGAATCTGTCCACCTGACCCAGGAGGTCCAGGTGAGTCTGTTATATAACCATCCTGGTTCCAGGCCTGGCCCGGCTCCATCAGCTGAACTGGGCAGGTAAAGCCTCTTGTCTCGGCCTCTGGTAGGTTCCTGCCTCCGGCCTGATCTCATTAGGAAGTTATTTTAGGTGTGTCCTTGATTCTTCCTCCAGGACCTAAGAGGGTTAGAGAGTCCTGAGGTTTGCTCTCTGCCTGCAGAGTCACTGAGGTCTGGATGTCGGCCGGTTCAAGCCTCCGGTTGCCTGTTGGCCTCGCTGCCGACACCACGGATATTCAACTTTTCTGAGGGTCCATGACAAGGACTTTACCCGGGTTCAGAGGAAGGCTGCTGTTGTGGTCTGATCTCCCTTTCTAAAAGCCTCTGCTCTAATCTCCGTCCTCTCTTTTCCTCAAGCTTTTGTCCACCTTGGCCCCGGTGTACCTGTCGGGCCACATCCATGGGGAACCACGGCTCGAACCTGGACGACATCCTGGCCGAGGACATGCATCACTGGTACAACAAGTTCATGCGGGAGTCACCGTCCGGCCTCATCACGCTGTTCGAGCTGAAGGCCATCCTGGGCCTGAAGGGCATGAACGAGAACGCCAACAGCTACGTGGACCAGGTCTTCTTCACCTTTGACATGGACGGGGTGCGTTTCACAACAACACACTAAGGGGGTTTTCAAAATAAAGGTTCTGAATGGAACAGTTTTATAGAGCAGCATGTTAAATATATAATGTAAATGTGTTGTTTTCTGTTGAAGTGGTTTTACTGGGCCAGAACTAGACTGACCCCCCCCCCAATCTGGTCATTTCCTGTCTGATAGCAGGAATAATTCTATAGGTCTGAAGGTATTGAACCATTGATACAATAATAAGAAAAAGTACCCTAAGTGAAGTTGTCTCCACTCGAGTTTGGTCCCTGTCGGGTGAAGACCTCTGAATCACATCACCAAAATACACACAACAGAAATGGTTGTTTTGGTGGGGGTGGGGGCCACTGGTGGGGCCCATGGGGTCCGTATGCAACTCAGACCAGCCCTGGATGAGGCCTCTGTGGACGATGTGGTTCTGTCTGTCAGCAGCTCAAATCCTAGACCTTGACTCCAGAGCTCCTCTCCCTCAGTGTGAACCTCATAAGGCAGAGTCCATCAGCATGGAGGTTACAGCAGGTCCAGCTCCTGGTCTGGGTCCAGGTCCAGGTCAACTATGAAAACCAATTTTATGTCTGTTGTGTGTATTTTGTTGAGCTGATCATGAGGTTTTGGTTAGTGGTGAAGGAGCCTCATCATCCTCCATTTCAAACATTAAACTCTCCAAACTGGAGATAGGAGGTTTTCACCTGACTGGTTTAATTCTTGCTGTTTTATAGATCAAATATGGTTATTATAAATTATGGACCGACCTTTAAACCTTTAGATTGTATCAACCTTTAACATCTACCTTTAGACTGTATGGACCTTTAACATCTACCTTTAGACTGTATGGACCTTTAACATCTACCTTTATATTGTATGGACCTTTAAAGGCTGCTCAGAGAGTCAGGACAAACTGTCATTGGCTCTCTCACTAATTGGCTTTTAGCGTTAGCATGCAGTGCTATTATCCCTGCTGTGTGTTGGTGGTGAGCTAAGTGGATTCACAGTGTGAGGCAGTGAAGTTCAGTGAGGACATTATGACAGCTCTAGACTTTATGGATGAAATATTGGTTCAGTTTGTCTTCATGTTAATGTTCTGTATGCCGTTAATGACCTCACCTGTAAATGTCTCCGGTCCTGGTCCTGGTCTCGGGCTGTCTCATATCTCCTTGCTGTCTGCAGGACGGTTACATCGACTTTGTGGAGTACATCGCCGCCATCAGTCTGCTGCTGAAGGGAGAGATCAACCAGAAACTGAAGTGGTACTTCAAGCTGTTTGACCAGGACGGGAATGGAAAGATTGACAAAGAGGAGCTGGAAACCATCTTCTCAGTGAGGAACACACAACGTACACACAGACGACAGTGACAACACCAACACTGATGAGGACAACCACAGCAACAACAACAAGGCGGCAATAATCAAAAAAATCTAAATCCTGACAAGTCACACACACACATGAGGGTTCAAGTCTCTGATCCTGGATCCAGTCCAGTCCTGTAGGTGTGACAGTGTTCAGCCTCCTGAACAGTCTCAGGGTCTGGGTTCACAGATCCATCTGGTTTCTGGGGTCCAGTCCAGTGTAGTTTTACTCATCAGCATCACATCACAGCTCATCACATCAGATGTTTGACACAGGGCCCCCATGAGTTTAGTCCAGCCACAGGCATCTAAAGCAGTGTCCCCAGTCTGAGGACCACACCAGACCTGAACCTGGGCCCTGAACCTGACCTACAGGTGGATTTCCAGAAACTGTTCTGTGTCTGACTGAGTCAGCAGAGGTGGAGCTGGATTAGCTCTGAAATGAGAGTGTTAATCTGCTGAACTGGGATAAACCAGTTTGAGGGACAGCAGAGTCCAGTCCTCTGTGGTATTTAACCCTCTGCAGCTCAGAGTGAGGAGCAGAGTCATGAAACAGAGAAAATAATAATTTAATGTTTCAGAGAAAAGGGAAAAAAACAAAAATAAACAAACAAAAAAAAGAATTTATTAACATTTTATTCACAGAATGTTTTCACATCACAACATTTTCTTCAGTTTGGGTTCTGGGGTGAAGGACCCTCTAGACCTGATCCAGGGAAGGTTCAGATCCTGACGGGACCTTGTCTGGTTGTCTCCCCCTGCAGGCCATCCAGGACATCACACGCAACCGGGACATTGACCCCGAGGAGATTGTCTCGCTCATCTTTGAGAGGATCGACGTGAAAGGAGAAGGTAAAAAAAACCAGGCCAACCAAAAGACCAGGACCAGAGCAGGACCAGACCAGGAGCAGACCAGGACCAGTGTCCTAGCGAAATAAAACTCAGTATAAAAACACAATTCTCCCCTTGTAACTCCTGGAATGTCTTTTGACCTTTGACCCCTAAGGTGAGATGACCCTTGAGGAGTTCATTGAAGGAGCCAAAGACCATGATGACATCATGGAGATGCTGAAGACCCTGATGGACCTGACGCCGGTGTTAGTCATCATCGTGGAAGGCCGGGCAGGATGAGAGCTGGACCCCTCCCCATCCCAAAAAAGAAGAAATCAACCCTCACCGCCCTCAAAGAGAAAAGACTTGATCTGCCCCCTAAATCTTCTGCTGTTCTCTGGCCAGAGCAAGGCAGCGGGACACTTGTGCTGAGAATGTTTAACTTCCTGATGGACTATGATTGGCTGCTCAGCCCCTCCTCGTCTCCAGGTATCAGGCTGAAGAAGGAACAAATGATACCTGAAGACTCTGAAGATGATCTGTGGTTTCTGACAAAATCCACCGTCGCTAATCTGTTGTCCACCTCATAGGTCAAACCAAAGAGCTTTATTTTGAATTCTACGGGAAGTCTTGGTTTTTTCAGGTACCGGACCTGTCATGGCTGGGCCTCAAACTTCATTATCAAAAAAAAAAAAAGTTGAAATCAAAGACATTCTCCAACTTGATGATGCTGGTCACTCATTCTCTGAGCTGATGACACCAGACTTCATTCAGAATTCTGTGAATTTAAAACTTGATTTTTTTTTGTGTGGCTGCTTGTGTTTCAATGTTTAACAATTTGGGAACATTTGTTAAACCTTTTATAGAAAATCATGTTTGTATGTTTTCAAAGTTTCATTGTGAGGTGCAAAGCAGAGCATGCTGGGAAAGCATCTTTGCTCTGAAGCTGCTGATCCTCATAACATTTAACGGTTCAGCAGTCTGAGCTGTAATGGAGCAGATTAGGCTTTTAATGTGAAGGAGGAGCAGGCCGGAGGACAGAGGTCTGAAGACTTTGAAACAGAAACAGACACAAAATTCAAACTGTAGAAAACCTTTAAAACATTCAAAAACATTTAGAAAACATTCAGAGAATCAGTGAATTCACTTTCTATTTCTGGCTTCCACAGCAGAGTCATCCTGGCACAGTAATCCAGGGCAGACCAGACCAGACCAGACCAGGCCAGACCAGACCAGACCAGACCAGGGCAGACCAGACCAGGGCAGACCAGGCCAGGCCAGGGCAGACCAGACCAGGGCAGACCAGACCAGGGCAGACCAGGGCAGACCAGGGCAGACCAGGCCAGGCCAGGGCAGACCAGGCCAGACCAGGGCAGACCAGGGCAGACCAGACCAGACCAGACCAGACCAGACCAGGGCAGACCAGGGCAGACCAGGCCAGGCCAGGCCAGGCCAGGCCAGGCCAGGGCAGACCAGGCCAGGGCAGACCAGACCAGACCAGGGCAGGCCAGGGCAGACCAGACCAGACCAGACCAGGGCAGGCCAGGGCAGGGCAGGGCAGGGCAGGGCAGGGCAGGCCAGGGCAGGCCAGGGCAGGCCAGGGCAGGGCAGGGCAGACCAGACCAGGGCAGACCAGACCAGGCCAGGCCAGGCCAGGGCAGAGCAGGGCAGACCAGACCAGGGCAGACCAGACCAGACCAGGGCAGACCAGGGGACCCCAGGGGAAGTATCATGAATATTTCAGTGTCTGATCACACGGTGTGGTCTGAAAATGAAACTCGAGCCAACCTGGACCTGATCAGTCTGAGGAGTCCAGACCAGATTAAAACCTGTTGTCCTTGTTTTAGAGAATCAAACCCTTTTAATTTGAAGGATTTAGGGTTTTTTCTCTGTCATCACCAGCGAGCAGCAGACACATTCAGTCATAGCTTCATGTGAATATTATCCTTTTATTTTGTCGATGTTAGTCTGTGTGACTGGTCTCTTATCTTGAAGTCGGAGGAAACGTCTGGATGAGTTGAGTGTTTTGAACCTTTTTACTTTTATATGATGAGTGAGACAAAACCAGGATAATGGAGGGGGATGTTTGAACAGGTCTGTAGAGTGAAAACTGATGAACTCATTTGAAGGTTAGAGAGGAGGAATCTTATCCCTCAAGCTGCTGGTAGAGGTTCAGTCAGGCTTGAGCTGCAGGTTAGAATCAACGCTCACTGTTCTTATTGTGCAAGAGATTTTACAGTGAAAACGTGTCCTGTCCATCATAACCAATCATGTTTTGTGTTGCCTTATCAATAAAGTTTTTAAAAATAAATAAAAAATCTTTTACCCAGCCTTAAAACCAAACTGTGGTTGTTGTGATGTCACAACAAAGCAATCACTGCACTCAGCCCCACCCCCAAGCCCCACCCACCTGGACCCACAATCCTGGGATTTGGTTTGAAGTAATATCTGCTATACGCAAGGACCTTTAACATAAATTATGGACACTTAACTGTTTAAATATGGAGCTTTAAAAAGGGGGGGGTTCTCTATGAAGTTCTGCTGCCTGTTTCTCATGTCAGATATGGCATTAGGTGTCACACTGGATTAAATTTTAAGACTTAAAGGTTTTTAGTCACAGTAAAGATCATCACATACACAAATATGACCTCAATTTTTTTATTTGAAAATACAGTTTAAACAAAAACCCACCACCACCATCATCATCATCATCATCATCATCAGTGTCTCAGTTTTGTTTTGGTCCACATGGTCTTTTGTCTAAAAACACGTCCCTCACCACTGCTCGGTTTGTTTCCTCCGCCGACACAGACAGTTTGACCAGTCCACAGGCTCCGCCTCCTGAGCTGATGTCAGGTGGGAACACAGGCTCTGGTTCAGGTTAAAATATTTCAAAATAAAAAAAATGTGTCCTTTGAGTCATGGGTGGCCAGAGTTTACCTGGACAGGTAAACCAGAGAAGCAACACCAAATATTTCTGTCACAGTCTGAACCTCCAACAGTGTAATGTTGAATCTTCAACCAAACCTCTGAGAAAAATCTGTCACTTTCAGAAAGTTCCAATTATTCATCAGCCTACATGTTATAAAAACACACCTGAGCGTCTCCTCTGACTCAAAGTGAACACCTGATGAATTCAGCTCAAACACAACCCGCCACATTCTCCTGCTGTTCAATTTAACCCTTGCTTTGCTGTCCTCCACAGACTGAGGCTGCCCCTGCTCCCAGACTTTGTAGCAGGTGCTGGAAACATCTGGATGTGTAGAAGAAAAATGTGTCCACAACTGATGCTCAGTGTGCAGGACAGATGTCGGCGTGTTGGGGATCTAACCGCCGACCTCTCACGGCTGCTTGGGCTTTGTCTCCTGCCTCAGTAGACTGATGTACAGACGCAAGAAGGAGTAACAGACGCCCACCGAGCAGTACACAGAGGTGGCCAGCAGGGGGAGGAAGGGCAGCTTCTGTTGCCATGGCGACAGAGGGAAGATGACCTCACAACCGATCGCCACTGCAACCAGGCCGAGCAGGTAGACGACCTCCAGGGGGTGGAGCAGAGAGCCCAGACCACTGAGGACAGAGTAATCTGATTACTACAGGAGAGTTAAAGGTCCTAGGCTCAGATCTCCTCTGATTGGCTGACTGACCTGTTGTTGCTAGAGCTCAGAGCTCAGCCTGAGAGGAGATGGAAAACTACACTGAGATGGTTTTTAGTTCTTAAAACCACTAATATTTCTTATGGAGATCAACCCTTCAAAATAAAAGACTGGGGAAGTTAAAATATGGACCTTTAATATAAAACGCATTTACCTGTGGACTTTACTCAGAGCAGTCACAGAGTAGATGGTGAACATCAGCATCAGAAGCACTTTGATTGGCAGCTCTGACAATCACAGACAAACAGTCCTGTGATTAAAGCTCAGAGGAGGAAGCCGTTTCAGCTGATGAAGTTTATTCTTTAAATTAATCTGAGCGGGGGTCCCGCTTTTACCTGGGGGGGTGAAGAGCAGCGGGAACAGGGAGTAATGACCCGTGGTGGTCAGTACCAGGAAGATCCCAGCATCCTCTCTGCTCTCCACGGCCAAAATGCTGCAGGGAGAGAAAGAGACGACATCAGTCCAGATGTTGCTCCTCCCTCCTTCTATTGGCTGAAGCTGGGACCAATCAGAGTGACTCAGTGGCCTCAAATGTGATGTAACGTGACATCATGGCCGACCTCAGAGGCAGGATGGCGATGAGTATGGCCTTCTCATGGACGTGCCAGCCAAACATGAAGGAGCCCAGAGCGCAGAGCAGCAGACAGCGAAGGAAACCACGGGCGCCACGGGGACGCCGCCAGATAGACACCACCGCCGGCTATAGACAGGAGAGAGAGAGAGAGAGATACAGGAGAGAGAGAGAGACACAGGAGAGAGAGAGAGACAGGAGAGAGAGAGAGACAGACAGACAGGAGAGAGAGAGAGAGAGAGAGACAGACAGAGAGAGAGAGAGAGAGACAGGAGAGAGAGAGAGAGAGACAGGAGAGAGAGAGAGAGAGAGAGAGAGAGAGACACAGGAGAGAGAGAGACAGGAGAGAGAGAGAGAGAGACAGACAGACAGACAGGAGAGAGAGACACAGGAGAGAGAGAGAGAGAGAGAGAGACAGACAGACAGACAGGAGAGAGAGAGAGACAGACAGACAAACAGGAGAGAGAGAGAGAGAGACACAGGAGAGAGAGAGAGACAGACAGACAGACAGACAGAGAGAGAGACAGAGAGAGAGACAGAGAGAGAGACAGAGGGGTGAGAGCTGACTTGACACCTCAGACTGTGACATCACATAACACCAGCTGACATTGAGCCTGACAGGAAGTCGTCAACAGGAAGTTGACGTCTTGGGGTCAGACTCACCAGGATGGACAGCACGGTGCAGACGAGTGTGACTGGGGGGGAGATGGAGGGCAGGACTGAATGCTGGAACTCCTGGACCAGCCCACCTGTCATGGCAGCTCGGGGAAGCTCCGCCTCCTCCAGCAGCTTCAGCCAGACTCCTGAACAGGAAACAGACTCCAGGTTACTACAGCCCGAGTCGTCTGAAGCTCCGCCTCCTTCGGTGGCGGGGGGGGGGTTTTTTGGTCGTCATATTGTTCATTCGGCTGCAATCTGTGCTGCGTTCACTGACCCTGTTCTGTGCAGGATCCCTCATGTTCACCAACACAAACATTTTTAACAAGCAGAAACAAACGGGCCTCATGAGGAGGCGGAGTCTCACCGAGTGTTGCCAGGCCTTTGTCCAGCACGTTGTAGAGGGCCCAGATGTTGGGGGCCCAGTAGGCGTGACAGAGGCCTCTCTTAAAGGGGAAGAGACGGGACAGGACCTGGGGGAGCTGGCCCTGAAACAAACAACATGTGATTCTGGACTCTGGATGCTGCTGGTCCATGTATCAGGACCAGCTGGAGTCACTCACCATAACGACGAAGGGCCCGAAGGACAGAGCACAGATGGATGCCACGATGGCGCCCAGAGCCAGCAGACGGAGCGGACTGAAACTGCTCCACCTGACAGAACCGTCTGAAAAGAGACAGAACCTGGGCGTCTGTTACCGGGTCCTGACCCCTGAGCGAGTGTGTCTATGTGTGTGTGTTACCTCTGTGGTCCTGAATGAAGCAGTAGCTCCTCAGCAGGTAGACGCCGTAGGCCGGAGCCACGTACAAGTAGATGTGCTTCAGGTTGAGCAGGATGGAGAAGAGCAGCGCCCCCTGCAGGTGTTGGGACTGTCGCACACAACAACAACAGGCTAACAGTTAGCTTGGAGTTAGATACATGATCAGATAAAGAGAGAAACTTCAAATCAGCTCTAGAACAACACAAACAATTGTGTGTACCTTGTGTTTTCTTTGGTTATTATGGTTTACAGTGTTTTTATCTTGATGAAAAGACAAAGCCTTGAGATAATTTTTCTGTGAACTGTATAAATAAAAATTTGAATTTGAATAGACAGCTGAGAGGTTATCTAATCCTGCCTGTTTTTTTTTTTTATATAAAAGGAGCTCAGTTCTTGGTCTGAAGAAGTTAAAAAACCCTCATTCAGAGACACAAACATACCTGCAAGTGTTTGGCCACTGACAGCAGCAGGAAACCAAACAGGAAGCCATTGTACTGGAAATGAACATCTGATAAATCAAGTTGAAGGAGCGTTATCATTGTCAGTGTGACACACACTCTCACTCACACTCTCTCTACAGCAGATGAAGGATACGGTCGACGATGAAGAGGCCAAAGTTCCAGAGCAGCAGAACAGCCAGGACAAAGGAAGGCCGGTTCAGGACATCTCGAGAACCTCTCTGCTCCTGAACACATCTGCAGCATCTGGACAAGGAGAGAACCAATCAGGATCGAACTGCTGGAGAGCTTCAGAGTCAAACTTCACACTGACAGTTCAGTCCTTCATGATGTGGATCATCACGGGTCCAGAACCTGAGATGAGGGAACCAGGCCCCCTGACAGAGGACGACTTCTTCTGGTCCAGGGGCTCCAGGTCAGTGCAGTGTCCTAACCCCTGCCTCATAAATTAGCCTAATTAAGCCCCCTCTTCCTCTGTGGTGTATTCAGATGTACCCTGATCAGACTCACTCTCTGGCAGCATAGATGAAGACCATGTCGGTGCAGATGACCGACAGCCTGTGAAACAGCACTGTAAATGGGCTGGCGTAGTTCAGGTTCTCCACCAGCAACATGTTTCTGTCAAAGTGCTGAGCCGCCTGGGACAGGCCGAACTCGAACCAGGCGAACAGTGGGGGGTAGTCCAGAGTCCACTCAGACGTGTTCTGCCAGGGCAGGAAAAACATGTGGATCACTGAAAAGCTACAAGACATTGGCAGCTTGGAGCTTCAGGAGCTTGACACTGAGGGTTCTATGGGTCATTATTATCACTGCTTTCTGTTCAATATCATTAAAATGTTCAATAACATTTAATATTTTTTATTTCCTCCTCTCTCACACAGTCCAGACTGTAAGTACTGAAGTACTCTTGAAGCTGAAACTCCTCCATCACACTGACCTCGTAGTACCACCTGGACACCGGCAGACTGTGGGTGATAGCCAACCAGTTCCTGTGCACCTCAAAGTCTGTGGAATGACTGAGAGATAGACATGGCAGCAGATAAACAATGGTTCACTCTGGTGGCAGAATCAAACCAAACTCCATACAGAAAACTTCCATTTTAAATGTAGACTCAATTAAGCTGAAATGAAAATGTCAAAGAAAATTTACCAGACACAGTTTAGTCAGTCAATTATATGGACTGTTAAGCCTTTTAGATTAGTTTAATTATCTTAATAATAGCCAGTAGTGATTACTGACTTTGTAGTGTTTTATAACAAGCACAGTGGCAAAAGAGACGTAATTTAAATGGCAGATTTCTCTATGGAGTTTGATTTGGCTACTGGTTCAGCTACTGTGGCATTTAATGATCCCGTCGGTGATTTTAATACAATAGCCAAAATATCTCATTCTACTTTGTTTCTTCGGACTAAAGCCTCCTTACGGGGCATAACAGAACCCAAGAGAGTAAGAAGAGCAGCAAAAGCTAAATGTCTGAGGCAGACGTGTCTCAGGACGGATTTAATAATGTGGGAAGCTTCACACTTTTATTGAAAAACGGCGTCATCTTGACGCAGATGATTTCACAAAACGTTAATGTTACCACAACCCGCGTCACTTCACATGAAGTAAAATATAACAGCAACACGCATTTCTTTCTTTTGTACCAACTCCTTTAAAAAAAAACACAAACATAATCGTTAACGTGAATGTTTAAATCAAGAGGTCGTCTTAGCTGTTAGCCAGATGCTAACAGGCCAAACTACCATGTGCATTAAAATGTCAGCTCGTCACGTTATTTCCACTCACTATGCGCTGATGAAGAGACATTTGAGCAGAGAAACTCCCAGAGCTAACGCTGGAAACCAGCTCCAACTGTCCGCCACAGGAACCGCCACAGGAACCGCCATGACACCGCGGCTGTGCACTTTGTAAGCGCAACTTTATTGACAGCTGCGTGACGGACACGGTGACAGAGCAACGTCCGTTTCTACAGTGAAGCTGCTGCTGTTTGTTTAGAAGAAGGTTACTTTACCGTGTTTAACGTTTTAATTCATTACTTGTCGACGGTTTTTGTTTGTTTTAACCACGTTACGAATCATGACAATGAAGTAATCAACGCCGCCAGGTAATGTGTCCATGAACGCACCCCTGCTCAGAGAATTCCGAGGATCTCTGAAGGCGGCACGAGTACGGCCTGATCATCCGGTCAACCCTCTCAGAAAGTGTCAGTGTGTGTGTGTGTGTGTGTGTGTGTGTGTGTGTGTGTTTGTGTTTGTGTTTGTGTGTTTATTTGTGTCTGAAGTTGTTACTGAATTTCACTGAAACTTATAAACACAACAACTTCCGGGATGAACGCGCTGCGGCGGTGTCGTCACCTTCGGCGGTTCGGAACCGGAACCTGGAGAGGTGAGTCTGGGTTTAGTGTCTGAGGGAGGACCCGATTCAGAACCGAGTGAAAAACCAGATCAGTCCGGATCCCGAGGCTGAACCCGGTTTGGAGACTTTTGGAAATTGGGGTCCTTTAAAAAATAAAACAATCATAAAACGGTAAATGACGTCACAGACTTAACAAGTGGACCATGTCATTTCCTGGTCCCGGTGCGGTCAGTAGGTGCCACTTTGCATTCTGGGTAAATGTGACCTCACGTCTGATTATATTGTGTTTCTATAAGTATTTTATACCAGTTTTTAAATATACTCTGTGTGAGGCAGATTTCCATGGAACAGCACCTGTGGTGACCTTTGACCTGAGGAAAGTTGAACTGACGCCTCTGGAGCAGCGCAAACTCACCTTTGACTCCCACGCCATGGTGACTGAGCTGGAGCGCAGCGGTGAGGACACACACCACAAAAAGAGGACCGGACACATGTTATAATGACCATCAGGGGGCGACTCCACTGGTTGTTAAAGAAGTCAGATTGTATTGAAGTCTATGGGAAAATGTCCCTACTTCTCCTTGATTTATTAGCTCAGTAAACGTTTTCCTAATGAGTTTATGGTCTCAGTCTCTAGTTTCAAGTCTTCAATACAACATGATGTTCATTTTTTAAACGATGGTCCATTTAGAGGAAAATAGACCAGAAAGCAGGGGATGGATTAGGGGGCGTGGCTACTGTGTGACTGACAGACTGTACCACCCAATCAGGATAGAGTACAGAGCAGGTCAGCTCCACCCCTCACTCCTCCTCAGCTCCACCTTCACCTCCAAAGATGGTTTCTACTGGTTTCAAAAAACCAAGATGGCCGACGGACAAATTACAAACTGGAGGCTTCAAAACAGCAGCTCACAGACGATGGTGACATCATAGAGACAGGGACTGATCAGCTGGTATTTTTAGTATTGATCATTCCTGATTAGTCTCAGAAATGTAAAAAGATACTCTCAATGACTCTTTTATTTTTGAAATCTGTGCAGGTTTTGAGAAGCGCCAGGCAGAGCTGATCGTCTCTGCTCTTGTGACTCTGGCGACAGCGAACATGGACATTGTTTATAAAGACATGGTGACCAAATCCCACCAGGTAGGGGCAGGTCTTAGCTAGTGCTGGTGTTCTGGTCTCTGGGGGCCACCGTCTCCTCCACCTGTGTTTTGTTGTCAGGAAATCGCCGTGCAGCAGATCATGGCTCACCTGGACGCCATCAGGAAGGACATGGTGATCCTGGAGAAGAGTGAGTTCGCCAACCTCCGGTCTGAGAACTCGGTACACTCACAGTTCCTGTTTTCTCCATAGACTGGTTCTCCTGGTGTGTCCCTCCTTCCCTCCCCACTCCCTCTGCCCTCAGCACTGCCTAAATGAAGTTGATCATGTGGTGCATTCACAGACACAGGCTCCTTCTCAACCAGCTAATTTAGGTCTTTCTTTACCTGCAGAAGATGAAGCGGGAGCTGGAGCGGCTGCAGAGTCAACTGAAGGTGAGCGTTGACCTTTGACCTTCAACCTTGACGCATGGAACATACGGGCTTTTAACCAACGAGTGTTTGTTTTAGGAGGAGAGCCACAAAGTCAGAGCGGAAACCAAACTGGACATCAACCTGGAGAGCAGCAGGATCTCTGACATGGTGAGTCAGGACGACAGGTAACTGGTAGCTAAGCTCCGCCCCCTCTCAGCAACAAACATTAATTATATGTATAATAACAAACATCTACATCAGTCAGTGAATGTCTCGTCTCACTGTGTGTGTTTGTGTCAGTTTACTGAACAGGAGAAGAAGCTGATGGAGGCCACATCAGAGTTTCATCACAAGGTGAACAGACTGTGTCAAATCAGACCTGACAGACCAGACCAGACCTGACAGACCTGACCTGTCAGACCAGACCTGACAGACCAGACCTGACAGACCAGACCAGACCTGACAGACCTGACCTGTCAGACCAGACCTGACAGACCTGACCTGACAGACCAGACCTGACCTGTCAGACCAGACCTGACAGACCAGACCTGACAGACCTGACAGACCTGACCTGTCAGACCAGACCTGACAGACCAGACCTGACAGACCAGACCTGACAGACCTGACCTGACCTGACAGACCAGACCTGACAGACCAGACCAGACCTGACAGACCTGACCTGACAGACCACACCTGACCTGTCAGACCAGACCTGACAGACTAGACCTGACAGACCAGACCAGACCTGACAGATCTGACCTGTCAGACCAGACCTGACAGACCAGACCTGACCTGACAGACCTGACCTGACAGACCAGACCAGACCTGACAGACCTGACCTGTCAGACCAGACCTGACCTGACAGACCTGACCTGACAGACCAGACCAGACCTGACAGACCTGACCTGTCAGACCAGACCTGACAGACCAGACCTGACCTGACAGACCAGACCTGTCAGACCAGACCTGACAGACCTGACCTGTCAGACCAGACCTGACCTGACAGACCTGACCTGACAGACCTGACCTGTCAGACCAGACCTGTCAGACCAGACCTGACCTGTCAGACCAGACCTGACAGACCAGACCTGACCTGACCTGTCAGACCAGACCTGACAGACCAGACCAGACTTGTCAGACCTGACAGACCAGACCTGTCAGACCAGACCTGACCTGTCAGACCAGACCTGACCTGACAGACCAGACCTGACCTGTCAGACCAGACCTGACATGTCAGACCTGACAGACCAGACCTCTCAGACCTGACCTGTCAGACCAGACCTGACAGACCACACCCGGTGGACTCGTCCCTCTTGTGTCTTGTGTCTGCAGAAAGCTGACTTGGAAAACGACAACATGGAGATCAACAAGAAGATCGATCTGCAAGTGGCCTCGCTCAAAACACTCCTGGAGTCCCTCAAACTGGAGACCATCCGCTACCTGGCAGGTAACTGAGCTCTGCCCCCTCTCAGCAACAGACACTTGTTGCTGAGAGGGGGCGGGTTTTCTGACTGTCTCCTCCTCAGCGACAGTGTTCTCCTGCCTCGCCATCGCTCTGGGAGTCTATCGGCTGTGGAGGTGAAGGATCTGGATTCCGAAGACCAGGATTTAAGGGTTCAAGATTAAATCAACATCAAAGGGTTTTTGACTGTTTGCAGGACTTTTATTTTGAAGTATCTGGACATGAGTTGACTGAGCACTTCCTTCCTCAGTGTGGAGGAGGAAACACAGGAACTGTCCTCACATCAAACTCTTGTTTGACATGTTTGTTTTTTCATTTTATTGATTAGTTTGTGTTGTGAACAAATCAAGATTGAGACATCAGTGTGTTGTTTATTAAAACATACTGAAATTTGACCTGTTTCATTGATTTGGTAAATAAATGTAAGTTGTTTTTTTTTAACTCGTTATTTCATCAGTGGACGATGATGTAATTTGACTCTTTGATATCCTTTTTATTAAGTTTCAGGTTGTATCATTAGATCAGACGATTTGTTATGGATCAAACATCAGAAGTGACACCTTTAACTTTGGAATTCATTTAAATGAATTAGAGCAAGTTGGAAACTTGAGCCCTGGACTGATCCAGACCAGAGACCAGGGACCAGGGACCAGATACCAGATCAGCTCAGATCAACTCAGACCAGAGAACAGAGACCAGAGATCCCATCTGAGGATGTTTCTTGAGGTTTCTGACTCCTGAACTCTGTTGTTCCAGTGAATGTTTGTAAATGTTGTGGAAACTTTAAAACCTGGTGAAATAAAAACAAGAGCCAATCTTTGAACCCACTGAACCTTTATTGATCATGAAAACTAATTGACAATAAAACTGATCATTGGAAGAAAAATCAGCATCGACACAAAAACAAGTTTCAGACTCTTTTATTGAAGGTTAGAGACGCAGGAAACGACCCGGGTCCTGGGCAGGACCCGAACCTGGACCGGGATGAGTCTTCATGCTTACCTGCAACAAGTCAACACCTGCAACTACTCAATGAAGCAACCAATAACCAATCAATAACCAATCAAGTATGTACAGACTGTGACAGCAGCTTTTGGACTCTGTTACACCATTGATACCAAAAATACTTTAATTTATAAATTAAATCATTTACAGCTTTGAGCCGAACCAACAAACTCAGTTCAGACCTGAAATGGTCGACGCACAATCCAAATACGAAAATGTATTCAAGGTGGCGTTGCTGAGGCCCCGCCCCTGCACGCACGCTAAAAACACCTTTCCCTCCAAAATAGGAAAAGTGACCGAGGCAGAGCAGCAGCAGCGACTACGCTTTACTTTCCTCTGATTGCACTTCATCAGTTAAAACCTCAGGCTCCTCTTCTTTTTTCACATCAGGAAGCTCAACAGCCTCAGACTCCACTTCCTGTTTGACTGAGGCGACAGCAGCGCAGGAAGTGCCCTCCTCCATTTCAGTCTTTATGAAGGTGCTCAGCGGGTGGTCAGTGAGCACCTTGTTGGGCGACGGCGTGACGTCGAGATACGATGACGTCTGAGGAGACAAAGCGGTGGCAGGTTAAACACCTGAAGGTCTGATTATTGATCATCAATAATGTGACTCAGCTACTTACGTTTTTATAATCTTCAAAACAGGAGGGATGGAAGTTCTGTGAGAGACAAACACATGTCAGACAGATGTTTACTGCCATCACAGCTGGAGCTGACTCCACCTCTGCGACATCATCAGAACCACAACTCATTTAAAACAGAAAGACCAGATAACTCCAGACTCCATTCACTTTTTTCTCATTTTAGACACTGATGTATTATTATTGACCAGAATCTGGTTTATGGTCCATTTGGTTTTTCAATGTACAAAAACTTCAACACAGAAAGTTCCACACATGTGTTTGTGTTGTTCTAGAGCTGATTTGAAGTTTCTCTCTTTATCTGATCTGAGTTCTGCTCATTCTTTGGAGCAGTAATGATGAAAAATCAGCTCCAAAGCCTCTAATGCTCTAAATATCTTATTGTCCATGTCTCTCTGTCTTTATTCTGTCACTACAATAAACTCAGAGCAACTTCTCCTCACTCTGAGATCAGAAAAATACAGGATTGATCCCATTGACTTTGGCTACAAGCAGCTGACAGCTAGGCCTCTGAAGGAGACACTCTGATTGGCTGTGACATCACCCACTGGAGCCAATAGGAGTGTCCCATGTAGAGACGTGACTCTAGACGTCTCTATCAAAGATGGAGGATGAGAATGGATGGATAAACACACAGAAGTAAAGCAGCAATGCTCCAGTCAAAGGCTCAGACTGAAGTGGGTTCAATAAACTGATCATGTCATTAGCTCTGATCAGGGGTATGATGTGTAGTTGTGTAGCGGTTGTGTTACCTTGTCGTCGACCCTGATGGCATTCTTCAGGAACCAGTCCTCCTCCTCCTCCACCCAATACGTTTCAAACGTCTCCTGACAGATTTCACACGACTGCAGGAGGAAAAACAAAAATATTTGTCCCTGTGCAGCCACCATACTCTGAAGACAGCTGTGTCATCAGGCTCCTGATTGGCTGGGTCAGGATCAAGTCTCACCTCGCCCACTTGGTCCTTGGTGGCTCGGACACTCTGGAACTCCTTCTCCTTCGCTGCCGCCTGGTTCTTCTGGACCTCCTCCTCATTCTCCTTCTCAAAGAACTGACTCTTCGCTCGTTCCTCCAGGTCAGCGATCTCCTCGAACTCTATCCAGTCCTGACGCACACCCCCCCGGAAAATAAGGAACCTTTCCAGCTCAACGTGTGTGTGTGTGTGTGTGTGTGTGTGTGTGTGTGTGTGTGTGTGTGTGTGTGTGTGTGTGTGTGTGTTCGCTCACCGTCAGGCTGTAGTACCAGCGGCGGTGTGTGACCTTCTTGCTGGCGACCTTGCCAGCGTGGTTCTGTCTGAAGTGCCAGTCCAGGTGGTCGGCGTACATGTCGGTCTGGGCGGCGGTGAACCTCATGCTGCACAGACAGCACTGGTTCCCAGAGTACAGCTTGGTCACCACGCTCTCGTAGCGCCTGGGGGGGGTGCAGGGGTCATTAGAACACTAACCGATTGATGAGCTCGCTGTCTGCCCTGTGGTCGCTGTCTCCCCTGTACTCACTGTTTCATGTCGTCAATACTGAAGCTGGTGAGGTCCGGGACGTCTTCCTCCTCCACTTCCTGCTCCTCCTCCTCCTCCTCCTCCTCCACCGGTGCAGCTGCCGGAGCCACAGACAAAGTTTCTGGAAGAACAAAGTTTTTAACCTCACATGACGAAAACAGCAGCAGCGCATTTAGAGATCTCAAAGTAGAGAGGGACGACTGACTGACCAGCACCTGTCGTCGGCATGGCATCGGGCTGCGAGGGTTTGATGATGCCATTGGAGATGAGCTTGGACAGAAGGTCATTGACGTCGACCTGACCAAAGTGGTTCTCTGCAGGGGCGACCTGGGGAGCTGCAGAGACAACAACCATCACCAACAACAGTCTGACAGGATGACAGTCCACGTGAGTGAGGACCGGCCCTGGAGGAAAGGTCACAGAACAGGAAGCAGACATGTACAGGGGAACCTTACTCTGAGTTCTGAAAGGCACTGGGTTCGGAGGCAGGAACGGTTGGTTCAGGTTCCCCATCATGTTGACCTGAAAACAACAAGATGGTTCATGAACAGACGTCAGAGTCATGAACAAAGTGACGCTGTGGCTCATCAGTGGCTGATTGACAGCTGTCACTCACCGGCTGCTGCATGCTGACAGCGGGGGCAGCAGGGTTGTAGAAGGGCCCCGGAGCCGGCTGGCTGAAAGGTGGGGCCGGCTGCATGTTGAAGCTTCCGGACTGCAGGTTCGACTGCGTTGGGAATCCCATGGGCCCCGCAGGGAACTGAGGGTTCATGGACTCAGGGAAACGCTGGGGGGCCATGGTGAAGTTCTGCTGGGGGGCCATGTTTTCATAAATGGGTGGGGCCATCGGTCTGATGGGTGGCTGCAAGTTGTGTTGGGCAGGAAACCTGGGAGGGCCTTGCTGTCTCTGGGGGCCCTCATAGTGAGGGTGGCCACCCTGATGAGGCACGTCATACCTGGGACCCGGCTGGCCGGGGCCATCAAAGCGACTGGGACTTTCAAACCTCATGGGGCCCATTTGGTTTGAAGGGCCCTCAAAGCGCATGGGCCTTTGCTGCTGGAAGCCCATCGGTCCAGGACCAGGAGCCATGTTGTTTTCAAAGCGTCGCAGTGGGTGCATCGGGCCCTCAAAATGACCAGGTCCAGCCCCTTGTCCCACAAACCTTGTTGGTGGCTGTTGGCTAATTGGGCCATCAAACCTTCCGGGGCCCTGAGGGTGACCATCAAACCGCCCCATACTGTCTCCGCCTCTCATTGGACCATGAGACATGTGGGGGCCGTCAGGGCCATCAAACCTCTCTGCCATGTTATGATGAGGGGGCCCGCCCCCATCAAACCTGCCAGGCCCCTGATGGTGAGGACCATCAAACCGTGATGAGTCATCGTACCATCCCTGAGGGTGTGGTCTGGGGGGGCCCATGTGTTCATTACCGTCATAGCGAGGGGGGGCGTGTCCTCCATCATGAGGGGGCGTGTGTCCTGGGGAGTTGCTGTGCTGCCGGACAGATGACAGCGGTCCTCCCCGGGCTGGCACCTTGAGGATGGATTTGGGGGGAGGATGAGGAGGGGCCACTTCAAGATTGAGGGGCCCGTCGTCTGAATGCTCGCTGTTGGGGCTCTCAAATCGTGGGATTGGGCTCATCTCTGTTGAGTCCTTCTGGTGCAGAGGCGACAGGCGTTCACGTTCAAACCGCGGGGGCGGTGCATCCAGACCTGCTGGGCTCGGACAGTTCCTTTGGACCACAGTGCCGGAGGGCGAGGGCCCCTCTGGTCTCCGAGGGTCAGGGTGTCTGGAGTCAGTCGGGGGGCCGTACCTCCGCGGAGCATCATATCCGCTCTTCTGCTCCTCACGTTCATCATAGCGCTGGCGCTCCGTCAGCGGCGAGTTCCACTCTCTCACACCTGGAAACAACAGACACAAACTTCCTGTCAGAGTTAACCTCGCCTGAGCCCGTCTGACCTCAGGTGACCGACAGCGTGATGCCGTTCTTCTCTGACTCCTGACTGATCATGTGACTGATTTAATGTGTGAACTCTAACCCTGCTGACGCATCACTGATCGAGACCCTGACACCCTGCAGCTCCAGAACCTGACCTCTGACCTCTCTGTGGACGAAGACCACACATCAGGTCAGTCTGGACAGAGACGGGCTGGTGCTGCACTCACTGGGAACAGTGGACTTACTGGGCTCTCGGGGGTCGGCCCTTCTCCTGAAGCGAAGACCTGGTAGAGACTTGAGGGTGGGGAACTCTTTGCCGTGGTTGTACTCTTCGATCATGGGGCCGTGTGGGGGCCGCGGCTCCTCTCGCTCTTTACTCCGCCTCTCACCTGTAAGAGTCATTGACCACAAACCGTGTCAGCGACTCACGGCGCTCTTCATGAAGGTCAGAGGTTATCAATGGTCAAACTCTAAACTCTTATTCCCAGAACACCCTGAGCTCACCTTGTCTGTCACGTGGCTGTCCATGGCTGTAGTTATGTGACGGCGGATGTCCGGTGCTCCGCCCACCACCAGCTTTCTCGCCCTGTCCTGCATCCTCGCCACCCTCCAGCCGCTCCTCGCCCTCCCACTCCTCTCCGGCCACTCGGTGGGTGACCTGTGTCTTCCTCAGCTTGGACTTGTGCTCATAGTATGACAGCTCAGCTGGGTCCATGCTGTCGTGGGGGCGGGGCTGATTGGAGGGGGGCGTGGTCAGCAGCAGCTCTTTTTTGGCAGGGAAGTCGACAGCGTCATCCCAGCTGTCTGAGCGCTGCAGCTTCTCCTCTTGGTACTGGAAGAAGTGTTTGATCTGGTGCACCATGTTCAGAAAGTCCTCCTGGGAAATCTCCCCGCTCTCAAGACGCTTACTGGCCTGAGGGGAACAGAGTCAGCTGACCATCAACAGATACACTTTATAGACAATAAACTTCAGAAGCACATCACAGAACAATAAGGTCCCCATCTAAGCCAGTCTCTGGACCTACCCTCCGGAGCAGGTCCTTCTTGGAGGCAGAGTTGAGGACCTCAGGTATTTGCAGGTTGGCGTCCACGCTGAGGCGGTGCTTCGGGGTGCGGGGGGTGGTGGGACGAGTCGGGGTGTTGTATGGTTTGTGTCTCTGAGGTCCAGACTTCATGTGAGGGTCCTCAGACAGCTTCAGGCTGCAGACACAGATTCAACATGTTCAACAACAGGACAGTCTGTACTGGACCAGGACCCAGACTACTACAGGGTACTCCAGCTCCTGATCTGACCCTGAACTTCAGACTCTCTTCATGTTTTAAAAACTTGTTAAAAATTTTGTTTTTCTCAGATGATTTTTTTCAGCTGTGAAACCCTGAGGAATGTAGTCTGAGGCTGATCCAGATTCTGGTTTAGGACCATGCAACTCAGGTGGACCAGATACTCACTGCTTGTTGTCCTCCCAGCCGCTCCTCCAGCGGTGAGGAGCCTCCTTCGTCTCCTTACTGCCTCCGTCGTGGCCCCGTGGGGAGTGAGAGTCCCTGTTCTCTATGTGCCGGTCCTCTGCCGGCCTCTTCGACCTCCTGCTCTCTGATTGGCTCTTCTTGGGCATGGGCCGCTCATCCCGGCTGGGCTTGCTGTGCTGTCCCTCATCTGCTCGAACCCTCCGGGTTTTGCCGGGTTTGTGCGAGGGCGACGGGGACAGCGAAGTGCTCCTGGTTCGGCCCTTGGGCGACCGACGGTCCTTCCTCTTGGGGGAGAAGGTGGGGGAGCGGGACCTGGAGCGGGACCGTTTCCTGGCGTGTGTGCGTGCATTTCCCCCAGTCTTGAACTCAGCCTTATCAGTGGACTCCTCACGGTCGTGTTTGGTCATGGAGCCGTTCACCAGCTTCCCTTTATTAAACCTCTGAGGCTCCGCCCCCTGCACCACCTCCTCGCTCTCCCTCTTGTCGCTGCACCTCTTCTTCTCCTTCAGCTCGTCATCTTTGGCCTCTCCGATTTTGTCCTGTGTGCGTTTCCTTAGCCTGGGGTCCTTCTTCGTGCCGTCAGATAATTTCTGAAGCTCCGCCTCCTGCTTGTTTTTGCTCTGGACGCTTTTGGTCATCGGAGACGGAGACTTGGACTTGGGCTTCTCCTCTGGAGGCCTCTCCTCTTTCCTCGGGATCCTGGTCTTCTCCGGCCTGGTGGATTTCTCTGACAATCGTTTCTCAGGTGTCAGAGCTGGACTTCCTGTTGCGGGGGGGCTGTCTTTTTTCCCAGCAGGCTGTTCTTTGGGCTGGGAGGCAGCTGGGGGGCCGGTGCGGTTCAGACGGGGGTCTCTGGTGGACGGTTTGGTGTCAGACTGAGCCTGCGGGGGAATCCAGGGTCGGACCACGGGGGTGGTCTGGGTGATGGGCTTGGACGCTGTGCTCGTTGGAGCTGGAGTGGAGACTGGAGCCAGTGATGGTAACACAAACCCCCCGGCCTGCAGACACATGAACAGCTGTTAGTGCCAGGCGATCAACAGGTGTGTGTACCTGCCAAGTCTGTTCACCTGCAGGATTCATAATATTACAGCTAGTTTGAGCCAAGCACGGCCCGATGTGATTGTACCTATATCAAAACTGCTCTGTGAATCAAGTTTGATCCTGAGTTCTGCTCATTCTTTGGAGCAGTAATGATGAAAAATTCTGTCACTACAATAAACTCAGAGACACTTCTCCTCACTCTGAGATCAGAAAAATACAGGATTGATCCCATTGACTGTGTCTATACAGTGTGAGTGTCCCGTGTAGAGACGTGACTCTAGACGTCTCCATCAAAGATGGAGGATGAGAATGGATGGATAAACACACAGAAGTAAAGCAGCAATGCTCCAGTCAAAGGCTCAGACTGATCCAGATCTGAACTAACTTCCTTCAGGAGTTTATCACTGAAGTCAGTGTCACACAGGACAAATCAGGGCTTATTAGAAAGAGCTGATTCTCTAGTTGAAGAAGAAACAAACAGCTCCTCCATCAGGAGGAGGAGGCTCTGAAGACCAGATGGTTGGAAGCATAGACACTTCTGAGAGTCCAGGAGGATTAAAAATTAGGATATGGCAGAATATCACATTATTGTACCCGAGCCTTATGATTGATCACATTGATGATGATTAGGAGGATAAATTAGCGCCTGGATCAAGCAGCTGATTCGGAGCCAGATCTAAACCACACCCCTGCCCTGGTTTGTCCTACCAGTTGAGCTTTGGTCTGTTCAAGCTCCAGCTCGATCTTCTTCTGCTGAAGCTCCAGGAGCTGTTTCTGTTTGGCCAGCAGCTGCTGCCGGATCAGCTGCTCCTGGGTCAGGCTGGACTGGCTGACGGCTGGGGCCTGCTGGGGAGTGGGTGCTGAGGCCGGGGTTGGGGCAGGGGCTGGAGCCGGAGCTGGCTGTGAGGGGGCCGGCTGCGGAGAGGGCGCCTCCTCAGACTGGAGGGTGGAGGAAGAGACAGTCAGAAGCATTCACGTCCTCCAGTTCTGTTCAGTCCACCAGAGGGATCAGGTCTACATCTCTAAACCACATCAGTCTGAGGGCTGGAGATATTGGTTATTTACAGACTCACTCAACAGAAGCCCGTCTATAAAAACCTCATATCTCCACCTGTTTTAGTGACGTCATTTTACAGGAATTAAATCAAAACCAACACAACTTTTCACAAACAGCACCCAATTGTTTCACTGCTCCCTGATCAATTAATGTAATGGTGCAACAATCAACTGACAAATCAATCAGGAGTTGATCAGCTCATCGTATCAATCAATTATTAGGTTACTTCTTACTCTTAAGCAGTTATTATAAAGCTACTTATTAAAATTTACTTTTAATTCATAGATGAATTGGTATTTTTTTATTATCTAACTATCTCTCTCGAGGTCACTGTCATCTTCTCATTCAGACACTGACACTACAAAAAAAAAAAAAAGGAGGAAGTGAATGTGATTCTCTGCGGTGACTAAAGAAAAACTACATCTGACCAATCAGGACCGAAGCTGCTCCGATGTCCAACTCTGCACGAAGTTGGTTTTACTCAGGCTTTAACCAAAGTTGTGGCCTGATGTAGTGTTGGCAGCACATACACACCTGCTTTAAAAACTTGGGGTTGACATGAATGCTGGCGTTGACGGTGGGTGGCAGCGGCTTGATGGGCCAGGCCGGGTCGAGGGAGTTGACCCGGACATCCAGCGCATACAGCTTCTTCAGGGGAAACACATCGTCCCACGTTGAACGCAGCTTGAACAGACTCTTTCTAGTGTTTTCGTCCACCTACAAACAGAGGACATGACTTGGTCCACAGCTACACATCTCCAGCACTCAGCAACATCACAATACAGGTGTGCACGTGTTAGTTCTACCAGCATTACAGGTCAAAGGTCAAGCTTTAAAATAAGGTTTAACACTAACAGTAATTCTGTAACCCCTCCCCCCTTCACACTTTATTAACAGGACTATGTTAGGGCAGTGAGTACACAGGAGCAGAGAGCAGGCGACTACACAGAAGAAGCAAGCAACACAAACAGGAGGGAAGTGGGCCGCTAAGACTTTCAGTGATTAACGTTTAACAAAGCTGAACAGCAGCAAAGAGAACTGTACCTTTTCAAAGACACATATAAATGAAGTGATTAGGTTTTTAGCAAACACTGCAAGGTATTCTCCTCCAACATTCTTCACTATGGAATCCACTAAGTACAAAACTGGAAGCTTCTCGGTGGATGGGGCCTGGAGCAATAGAGAACTCAACAAGTTTAGAAAACAACAGGGGTTAAAGCAACATTTCAGAACAAATGCTCAAAACACAACAGGCCCCCCCTCCCACCACCCACTGTCAAAGATTTTGGTGAAAATTGAGATTTTTTTTTTTTTTTAAAAGTCCAGAGCAGAAAAATCAATGGGCCCCAATAAGATCCTCGAATGACGCTGCTGATAAATCCAAAAACGAGAAAATATCCAAAAACAAAAATGAATAACTTGTCTTCAAAACTAGAGTCAGTTGAGGAAAGATGGATCTCAGGAGGGATCCCTCTCCGGAGTCGGGGGGGAAAATAAGTCCATGAGGCACTGAGGGTTAAAAAGGATGCGAGTCAAGTCCTCTGGAACCGTTTACCTCCAAAGAGGGTCTCTCCTCAGACCACTCTTTGTACATTACCGCGATGACATCAGTCTGTTTCACTCTGACCCAGTGAGCATCTTTCACCCACTTTAAGAGTTTAACCCCTCAAGAGTTGTTGTTGTTCAGAACTCTGATAACCCATGAGGAGATAGGACAAATGATTTGTCGTGTAAAGAAGCTGCAGACTTGAGTTTAAATGCCACACACCTGTGCAGACGTCTTACTGAGTTATGCAGCATCAACTTAGTGAACACTTTTTCTACAACCAGTCCGAATGGGCCGAGTCAGGCTCAGCCATGTCAGTAAATGGAAACCAGAGTCATACCAATAAATTACACTGGGAAATAAAAAATGACAAAAAGCACATTTCACATTTTTTATTATAACATTTTAACCATTCAATGACATTTCAATTATTCAAGATTCACTAGTGAATTAATGCAGAGAAACTGATATCTGATCTGATCGGCCTTCAAGTGACCAAAGCTTCGTGTCACCAGGTGTCAAAGCGCAAACACTGACCAGAGGTAACTGAGGCAAACTGCTGACGGGAAACCAATTCTATGGGGATGGGAGTTTAGAAAGGCCCAGTTTCCTGTGGTTAAACAATGTCCACCCAGCACTATTAACAACAGATTAGACTGAAAACCATTTGTAAGGACATAGATGTGGTCTGACCTCAATCAGCAAGTATAAATAAACCGATTGCAGGGACAAAGGGACGGATGGCCAAAATACTCGGTGGCTGGAAAAAGTCAAAATCCACCACAACTCAACTGACTACCTTCCTGGGCTCATTATCCAAGTTTTTACAGATTAACACGTTCAGACTACAGGTTAGAATAACCTTTGATCTTTGTGCCGTCCAATTTCTGCTCTTTTCTGGTTTGTCCTTAAGGTCCATTTCTTAAATTACAAGTCTATTTTTTCTATCAAAACGGTCCATAAATTAACTTCTCCACACTTATTTTGTGTTGATTTCCATAAGAAAATATCTGTGGTTTTAAGAACCAAAAACCATAATTGGTTTGGTTTAACATCTCCTCTCTGGAGCTCTAGTAACATGTCAGTCAGCCAATCAGAAGAGAGGACCTGAGCCAATCAGAAGGGAGGACCTGAGCCAATCAGAAGGGAGGACCTGAGCCAATCAGAAGGGAGGACCTGAGCCAATCAGAAGGGAGGACCTGAGCCTCAGCGATTGTGTTTTTATCTGTTGGTCAGATTATAAAACAGGTTCATTTTAATGCCGTTGTGTTTTTTCCTTTTATGGCCGATACTCCATGGTTCCACGGTTTGCCCTTTATATCCACATTGTTCCTCTAAAACTTGTCAGTTTGTTTTTTAAATAACTACGATTTTCCCTGAAACACTTTCAGTTAAAACCAATAGGCGGCACCTTCACTAAACTTAAAAACGCTCATTGGCGCCAAGTGATTTACTTTAACGTCACTTCCAATAATATATATTATCATAATAAAAACAGTCGGTCGGTGATCTGACGGTGGATTTGAGCCCGGGAACAAACCAAGTTAAAGCTCAGTTCAGAGTCAGTGCGGGGACTTTCGATTGGTGGTAAAATCAGCTGCGTTCATGTGTAAACGAGCGTTTAGCTTTAATACATAAATAATGGCGGTAAAAAGGCTTCAGTGCCACCGGGAAGTGGTGCTAACCAAGAACAACGGGATGTAACGTATCTGGGTGACATGTCGTAACACTAGCCGCCATGTTAGCACATCGTCGAGTGGGGCCTACTACATACATCGACATAAAGCATCTGAAATTGAAAGTATTCTATATTCATAAAAACCTTGCTTATTTGAGCTTCAATAATTGCGACGATATCCTTGGCGAAGTTGAGGTTTTCCTCGGCCAGGATGGTCAGCATGTTGATGTGCGGCTTGCTGTTGAATGTCAGGTCTTCCAGCGAGGACTGATACTCTCGGCAGGCGTCTTCCCTCGCCGCGTTGTCGTCCATCTTTGAGCCGAGCGACACGGGGAAACCTATGCCAGCCTTGTCAATACCACAACCATTGATCAACAGGCAGTCCATGAAACCATGTAGCTAACTGTTCTGCCCGCACTCTTTGAAAAATAACGCCGCTTTCGTGCTTTTTTTCGGGCCGCCGCCTGTCGTGGATCTCGATTCGTTTCTTTTCGACGACAAGAAGATGGCGACTGTAACTGAAGGCCTCAAACGTCACCGGGGAGTTTTTATAGCTTGTGTGACGTAAGCGCAGCCTCATTGGCTCGTTTTAGGCGGTCTGGGCTGGAGCTATGGTTTTGATTGGATAAACAGAATAACAGCCACACAAGTGAGCCAATCAGATTGAATAAGTGTGATTTTGTTCTTACGTAACGACAGTCACAGCCTAGCGATGATTATCCAACAACAAAACGAGGACAACGCACACAGACCAGGTGCAAAGAGCTAAACCACCTCATAAGTTATCATATAATGACGAGATATGTAGAAATATAGGAAAATATCAAACACATAAGATGACGCAATAGGTTTACACGCGATCACAAGTGATTCTCTGCAGTTACAAACACTTGTGCAAAAGTGCAAAACCAAATTGTCCTCCAATTGTCTTGAAAAGTGAGATAAGAACTTTAAAACTTTAAAGGTTTTATAATGGTAGATCTTTAAAAGTCCAGTCTAGATGTTAAAGGTCCACACAGTCTAAAGGTAGATGTTAAAGGTCCATACGGTCTAAAGGTAGATGTTAAAGGTCCATACAGTCTAAAGGTAGATGTTAAAGGTCCATANAAGGTAGATGTTAAAGGTCCATACAGTCTAAAGGTAGATGTTAAAGGTCCACACGGTCTAAAGGTAGATGTTAAAGGTCCATACGGTCTAAAGGTAGATGTTAAAGGTCCATACAGTCTAAAGGTAGATATTAAAGATCCATAATGCTTATGGATATCAACACTTCAAAATTAAAGATTGGAAAATTTAGAATATAGACGTTTAACATAAACTATGGCCATTTAAGGAAATAAAAAGATTCAGTGTCTGATGGTTGAGGATTTTTTTTGCCACAACCTGGCAACCCAAAAGTTGTTCCTACTAATGCATTATAACTAATTTATAAAGCATTTGTAAATGATTTATTAACAATCAATTAATCCATTAATTACATCTTAAAAGCCCTTTATAAATAGCCTGATCAGAAATTCATATTCTGACAAAGGAATGAGGAGCTGCTCTGTTCATATTCTTTGAATGAAACAACATTCATGACAATTTTCCTCCATAATTCCTCATATGAAGAGTAATGAATCATTTCTAAGGACTGAGACACTAACCTGTCAATGAGAGCTGGGACCTGAAGGTTAACCCTGTCAGTGTTACAGTTGCCATGTAAGGCTGCAGACTAACTGGGTGGATATAATTAGACACAGAAACCAAACACCGGAGAGGGAGATGGGTCAGTATGGTCCAGTCCAACAACATCCACCAAAACTCAGGGTCAGTGTTTGGCTCATGCTGTGCTGAGGTTCTTCTGAGACACCTGACATCTATTATCTATCTCATCAGTTATAATGGCCAGTTCCACTAGTTGTTAAAAAAAAAAAAAAAGTCAGATTGTATTGAAGTCTATGGGAAAATGTCCCTACTTCTCCTTGATTTATTAGCTCAGTAAACGTTTTCCTAATGAGTTTATGGTCTCAGTCTCTAGTTTCAAGTCTTCAATACAACATGATGTTCATTTTTTAAATGATGGGGCAGGTCAGCTCCACCCCTCACTCCTCCAAAGATGGTTTCTTCTGGTTTAAAAAAAAAAAAAAGATGGCCAGTGAAGTAAGGCTTCAAAACAGCAGCTCAAACCAATGAGTGATGTCATGGTAGGGGACAGTTAGTAGTTCTCTGAGATGTCACAAAGGACAAAGAATTGTACTATTTAAAGATTTTATTCACAAATGAACCAGTGGAGTCACTATGAGGACAAGGTGATTACTCCTCATCCTCACCAGTTATTAAGATTTCAAGTTAAAAGGTCCATACGGTCTAAAGGTAGATGTTAAAGGTCCATACAGTCTAAAGGTAGACCTCCATGTGGTCTTTGATTATAAAGCAGGTCTAGGTTCTATATTAATACAGTGAAAGTATCAAAAGTCTCAGTCACAGAGAAATGTTCACAGCCTGGATTCAGAAACTGAGCCTTAAAACCAGCCTCAGGACTTCTGCAACTTTGTGATGTCACAACAAAGCAGTCACTGCCCTCTATACCCTCAAGACCTACCTATGTGGACCCACCATTCAACGTTGGAATATTTGGTTTCTCTAAATGTGTTTTTTTTTTTTTTTTTAGATCACTGGCTGACTCACCTGTTGTTCCTCAGAGCTCAGAGAGAAACCTGAGAGAGATGTAAAACTACATGGTTTGGGTAAGTAAACAGATGCTAATGCTAACAAAGGCTATGTAGCAATAGCAAAACTTACAAATAGCTCTTTTGATTTTTAATCATGAATAATAACAATGAAAACCACTGTCAGCTGCAGCTTTAAGATTATCTGACATGTTTCCTGCCTTCTCTCTGCAGATAATCTCCAGGGAAATTATTCAGACGTTACAGACCTGTAAAATAAAGCAAGAGCAAACATTTTAATAATTATTTAAATCCATAACCAGCAGAGTGATGTCACTGATCAGATGACTGTCACTGTGGCCCCGAAACATTGGATTAAAAACAAAAACAAAACAAGGAAACAATGTAACACCAATCATGTGACAGGAATCACGTGACAGGATGTACAATACAGTGTTTACGTCCACACCCACACTCGTCTGCCAGTGATGGAGAAACATGGACGATGTTCAACACAGATGACGATGATGATGATTAAAAAATATAAGAAAAGGTTCCACATTTATGCTCGGACACATCCGTCTTTTTTCTCTGAGTCTGTTTCATCAGTTCTGTAGAGGAACAACAACAAACCAAACACTGACATCGCCTCCATCTTCCCCCCATCGTCCATGGCAACAGCGTTGTGATTGCACAGCGCTCAGACTCGTTTTTGTGATGGCCACGCCCACACTGGGGAATGGTCCACTGGGGGTGTGGGCGTCTCCACGGTGACACAGGAATGATTGACTGACAAGACAGAGCAGGTCACAAGGTGAGAGGAGACACTTCTCCCATGATGCTCTGCTCCACCCTGACAAGAATACAGAGATTTTCTGGCTGTTGGACATTGGGCCCCTGGGCACAGACATGTGAAGGGCCCCAGGCTCCACCCACACAAGAGCGCCGTTTGTAGATGTGACGACCTGATCCTGATCCGAGTCTTCAAACACTGATTATCTGCTGATCCAAAGGAGCAGAGACTGAGACCTGATCCTCCTCCAGCTGTTGGATTCAGAACTGAAGGTCCTGATTCAAGTCTATTGATCTGATACTAATAAGTTAAACTAACCAGAGATCAGCTGACGGACTCGTCGAGTTCATCAGACAGGACCCTGGACCTGCATCGGCTGGTGTGAGCTTTATAACAAGACCAGGTAACAGAGTCCAGGGACTCAGTATTCTGTCAGTCCAGGCACCAGGACCTGGTGCAAGATCAGGGACCTGAATCAAGTCACATGACATGAAAAGGATCAGTAGAGTCGATCTGGTTTCAGATTCAACGTTAAAAGACTCTGAACAGGATCAGGGACAAACACCCCCCTACTTTTAACTGACAGCAGTGTTAACAGGGGCTGGGGGCCAGGGCCCTGGGGCCTGGGGCTCAGTCATAATCCATGTACTGCAGTGAATCCTGACTTCAGATCTGCTCTGACAGCTTCCTGTCTCTATATGAACTGGATTCAGAGGAAATGTGTGATGTGGAGGTCAGAGGAGGTTTCCTTCCTCCTCCTCTTCCTCTGGTTCATTTCAGGCGTCCGACTCTTCACTGCTGTCGCGGCTGATCTCGATCTGCAGCGATGGCAGGTTGTCCAGTCGACTCTTCTTCATCTTGTGGGACTGGCGTTCCAGTTTCTGTTTGATCATGGCGCCCCACATCCTCTGCAGCGTTGAGTCGTCTTCCTCCTCGTCCTCGTCCTCGTCCTCCTGTTTGTCGCACCGTCTCCTCCTGCTGTCACCATCACCCCGGCCCGACGAGGTAGAGAAGAGGCCTGACGAGCAGCTGCTTGGTCTGTGGTCGTGGCGTCCGGAGCTGCTGTCATCAGTGGAGCCCAGTCTGCTCCACAGGCCACCTGTGGATGGGGGTGGGGTTTAAGCAACAAACAGAAACATAAGCACTGTGATGTCATGTCAGTCACTGTAAACTCACATCAACAGGATCAGTTTGCTCGTACTTGTCTTTCTGTCTTTGGACGTGTTGGAGTAGAGGCCTCTGCTGTCCACGCCCAGTCTGCGATGAACATCTCTGATTGGCTCTCTGACTGGGGGGGTCTCTCTTGGGGGGACTGGGGAGGGGGAGCGTTGTCTCTCTGGGGAGTAGCGTCTCTTCCCCAGCCTCTGCCGTACGTCTACAAACAGAGTGAGCACTTGGTCAGAGATGTTCAGGGACACTCAAACAATCCAGCGTCAGTTAAATCAGACCTGTCTTGAGGCTGCTGGCCCCCGGGGGGGGCGATCTGCGCTGAGAGAGGCCCTGTCTCTTCTCCTCCAGCAGCTGCCGCACGTCCGTCACCTTGGTGGGTGATGAGGATTTGGTCCTGCTCTGTGATCCAGACTCTCCGATCCGGTTCCTGCTCAAGACAAAAAAAGTCAGGAGCAGAGACTAAGATCTGATCCTCCTAAGACCTGGTGCAGGTTCTTCAGCATCTGTAGATCCTCCACAAAACTGCACCAGTGAAACTGTTCTCAGTGAGTGAACATAGCTGTAGCTGTGTGGCGTGGTGGCGGCTCTGACCTGATGCTCTTCAGGTGAGTCTCCAGCTCGTCGGCGTACATTGTCATCTTCTTGCTCTTCTTCGGCGACGGCGTGGAGATCATCTTCAGCTCCAGGTCATAGTCCATCTCGTCAGACTCCGACCAGGGTGAAGGGGAGCGCCCTGCCCCCATTGAACGTGATCCACCGCCTCCCCTTTCACCTCGCTCCCTGTACTCCACCACCCTGTCATCGGAGTCCATGTCCTCATCGCCATCCTCCTCCTCCTCTTCTTCCTCCTCCTCCTTGATGGGCTCCTCTGGCAGGTTGACCAGATCAGCTGAGGGGGTGGGGGGGTTACATTATAATACATCATTTCCTTTCATACAGGAAGTTGTATAATGTGAATCCAGCTCATCAGATTAACAATCTTTTTTACTGTGATCCTGAACTCATCATTACACCGGTCTGACCCTGGTCCAGACCGGCAGCCTGAGGTTTTTTACCGGAGTGGCGGTGTGTGTATGGTGGCGTGTGTCCCATGCTGTCTCCGATCAGAGGCTTCTTGCTCTTGATGACGTCTCGCTGGATCCTGCGGTTGTGATACCTCCTCTTCCTGAACAGAGCACACACAGGACAGGAAGTGATGTCAAAGCACAGATTAAGTGTGGACAGGTGCGTCTCAGGTTAAGTGCTGAGTCAGCAGCTGAGTCTGACCAGGAGTTGCTGAGGATCCCCTTCATGCCTCCGTAGTTTGGGTTCCCGTACTTCATGTAGTATCGGCTGCGGCGAGCGGCGCCCGGCTCCTTCTTATCATCTGCACACAAACACAACGTCACCTGATTAATATAAAGGATGCAATGATGTAACAATTTCCTGTTAACCCTCTTCAACCAACAAAGTATAAACACTTGCAAACATCAGGTGGTCTTTTATTATAAAATAAGGAGAAATTCACTGTGTTTTTAGTTTCCTCTTGTTCTCTGAGCTACTATCCCCTATTACAGTGAACAGAGTCTTTACTGAGACTCAGATATAATGAGCTGAGGTTGAGCTGAGTCTGAAGATGAGGAGACTTGGGGACATTTTTAAAAACAACTTTATAAAGAAAAAGACAGAGATGAAAAAACAGAAAAGACTGAATGTGGCTCTAAAGGGTTAAAATTAGCTCATACACACCTGGTAACTGATTAACATGTCTTCAGGTGTGATGTCACACCTGGTATTAACAACTGCTGATCACTTCCTGCTTTATATCCATATTAACTTTTTTGTTTGTTTGTTCAGGCAGACTGTGTGTGTGTGTGTCACCTTGTGTGGCGAAGCGTAGGAAGAGTTTGTTTCCTTTGAAGGGTTTGATCGCTGGTCGCAGGTCGTTCCTCAGCAGAGACTCTCTCTCTGCCCGTGACAGGTCGTCCACCTGAGACACACACAGCTGTTGATATGATCACTGATCAATAACCCTGATCGGTCTCTGTTCATCCCTCTTTGCTCTACCTTTCCACCCTCCTCCTTCGTCTTCCTCGCCACATCTCCGTCGCTGTCTTTCCCTTCAACCTCCTCGCTGCTCTTCTTCACTGTTTCCTCCTCGTCCTCATCCACCTCGCCCTCTTCCTCTTCGTCGTCCTCATCATCTGACCCCTGACCCCGGCGACCTGTGAGGTGTGAACCACATGTCAGTTTTGTCCCTTTGAGAAGCTGCTGACCTCGGTGTGTACAGGCTGACCTTTGCTCTGCTCGCCTGGCTGACTGGCGCTCTCTGTGTCTGTGGTAACAGCCTCTGGGTCAGGCATGCGGCTGGTGTTGATGAGGGCTCGGATGGATGTGTCGTCATCCAGCCAAACCACGTTACCTAGGAGACGACAGTAGGCCTTCAGCAAGCTGACCACTGATGATCTGTGTGTGTGTGTGTTAGCGCCACTCACAGGATGTGTCGTCGATCCACTCGATGTGCGCTGGAGGATATTCCTTGAAATACCCGAAGACGTCCTGTGTGCTCATGTCGTCCACACCCGTCACATGGATCGCCTCCATGCGCAGTCTGGGGATGGCTGAGCACCACAGAAGAAGACCACAGCTTCAACAAACACACCAGACACCTGACACAGTTTCCATGGCAACAGGCTCACGTCTGAGACGCCTCTCTGCGCCTCCTCTCACCTTTCTTCATGGTGTCTTTATCCAGAAAGACATTCCTCTGTCCGACGCTCTCCTCCCCATGGAAATGGAAACGTCTTGCTCGCTTTTCTTTCCTCTCAATCGCCTCCTGACAAACAGACACACACCTGTGACACACTGCTAACACCTGTGTTGGTTTTTAACAAATATAAACAAGACGTCTAACTCCCTCACTGCATAGTCTGTTTGTGACCTGGAGCCTGATTGGCTTAAAGCTAGTAGTGATGTCATAAACCCTGCAGGTCCAGGTGTTAAACAGAGACTGGAGGGAGGGGATCAGCCTTTAACTCTCTGATAATACTCTGACTTCTCATCTACACCAAGTCTCTTATTCCTGGTCCACCAGGTCTGCTGAACTGAGGTGGATCCACCATCACCAGCTGATTGCTGAGCTGGAGGGAGTACATCCAGGTTGGCTGGATGTCTGTCTGTGGGTGTCTGTCAGTGTCGAACCTTTGAGTTGACATCGATCCCAGTGATGAAGGCTCCAGCTTTGTTCTCATACCTTCGACTCGTATCCTGCAAAAAACAAAATCCAACACCTCAGACACAGCAGAGAGAGAGAGAGAGAGACCTGTTTCCATCCTCCCTCCATCTCTGGTGCAGAGCTGGTGAGTCTGCAACACAGACCACAGGGACAACAATTTGAAACCATGTATAAAAGGGTTAAAATTGTGTTTAATGCCACACAGACCCACACGCTGGCTTTAACTGACGTCCCTCACATCAAATCACACCAAGCTCCTATTCATCCGGCCACAATCTAATCTGTCACAGAGTGGAGTAGTGATGACAATCCCCAGGATCTCGGCCTCTTTGCTCAGCCTGACAGTGTAGACACTGAATGAGCCTCAGCATTTCAAACGGAGTGAGCCCTCGCTGGGATCAGCTGTTATCTGCAGAGCTGAGATGAGTTTGTTTCAACAGATGGACAGAAGAGACCTCCCACTCTGACTCAGTTATTAAACCTGCTGAAGTCAGTTTATATTTTACAGACAGCATTTACACCATATACAGGAGGCTGTTGTGTTGTCTGCCAGATGTGTCCAGCTGCAGATTCATTGTAATACTGATTAACTGGCTCATGTTGGGGCCCTGGGCTCTTTCTGTGACCCTGGTGCACTGTTACTGAGAAGATCTTCGGGGAAGCACCGACACAGGAACCGGTAAAATAATAATAAATTTAAAGTGGGTGTTTGTGAAGGCGCCGAACTGATCAGGGATCGTGTTTGTATCCGAAACCTGAACCGTTTTTACTCATGTCCAACCAGCACGTAAAAATATTAAATGTCCAGTTTTCTTGAGGGAGTTTGGTGGCGGCGCCTCCATACGAACAGTGCACGTGAGGACGCCGCCAGCAACAAGTGAGTGAAAAAACAAACGTTCAAACTCCGGCTGAGGAACAAAGGCGCCAAAGACCAGAACCGGTCGGTGTCAGGAGCCGCTAACCGCCGGGCTTCACACCGCTCCCCGCTCACCAAGCCGGGAGTCCCAGTTACCACACACCGACACTTCCAGCGGATCCGCCGGACGCAGGAGACGCCAGTCCGCGGCCTGACGGGGCCTAGCCCGGGCACTTACCGGCACCAGCTCCTTCAGGGAGCGGTTGACGGAGATGCCCTCGGCCTCCAGCTCTCCCTCCTCCACCTCCATCGGTTCGGCCTCGCGGGCATCTCTGTCCGACTCGGAGTCCGAGTCCGAGTCCGAGCCGCTGTCCGATTTGACGGACACCCGTAAGCTGCGCACGGCCGCCATGGCGCTACCTGCGAACAACGCCTGCTGCTCCCCCTAACCCGGCAACGGTTCTCCGGCCGCCCGCCTCTTCTTCGTTGGTGGAAAGAGCCGTTACATTGGAGCATTAGCACCACCCAGTGGTGAAGGTCACTCAGCTCTTTTATTATTATTATTGTTGATTAATCAGCTGACCATTCACTCAGGAGACACATGACTGAACACGTGACACACATATATTTATATTATATTATTACTGTATCTTATTTTTTCCTTCAGTTTATTTGATTCTGTTTTTGAATATTTCAGCTGAATGATGACATCATCAGCCAGTGCACTCCGCCTCAGTAGGTGGTCTGCAGCTGGACCACCACAGAAGAAGTGTGTGTGCGTTTGATTGTGCCATTTACAACACACACACATAAAACACAGAACACACTGAAACAGTTTATAACATCAGAGTTTTATGTCAGAATCACATGAAATATAAACACAGACATCTTTGTATTTATGCTACCTTCTTCCTCCCATCCTCCCCTTTCAAAATAAATTATTACTCTTATTTAGCAAAAAACTCTGACGATGCAGAGAAAGAAATTAAAGAGATTAACACCTGAAATGGGAGCAAGAAGAAGAACAGTTTGTGCTTTCAGTGCAGTTACAGTGGATTCTGGCTCAGTTTGAACATGTTCATCATCCACAGAGGAAGATCCACACAGCTCCAGCTCCATACTTCAGATAATCAAACATCAGGTCAGCTTCCTGCTGGGAGGGGGGGGGGGGGGGGTCTCAGTTCAGGATCCTCAGGGTCTGATGACCAGACCTCCAACAGGTGGGTCCTTCCTGGTCCAACATACCCCATGATTCATTGCCTGTTACCTGTTATCAAGGGTGCTATGCAACAGTAAAGGCAGAAACAGCTGATCATCCGATCAGCCATAACATTATGACCACTGACAGGTGAAGTCAACATTGTTTGTGTAACACTGATTAAAACCCGTTTGGCCCAAGCATCACCTCCCTACAAAATAACCAGCACTGTGGGGCAGAGCCGACAATGAATCATCAGATAGTTGATCAATTATTTCAAGTTATTTTTCAGCTAAAATGTTAAAATTCACTGGTCCCAGTGTCTGAGGTGAACATTTCCCAGTTAGAACAGTGCTGCTTTCTGTTGTACACGTCTTTGTGGTGCATTGTGGGAAAACAGTGTGTCAGTCAAGTGTCGTCTGGACCTGAGACACAGATCAGAGGTGGTGCAGGAATCAGGTGACTGTAGGAAAGAGAGCTCGACATCTACGTCTGCCAACATCTGTCCAACATCTGTCCAACATCTGTACATCACATCCTGTCTGTTTGGGTTAGTGTCTGCTCTGTAATACAATAAGAGTGAGACCTCCTCTCTCTCGAGGATCACTTCAGCTCAGCTCAACGACTAAACTTATCATCTCATTACTTCTGAATCAGGACCTTCAGCAGGTGCCCCATAATGAAGGACCAAGACCAGGACCAAGACCAGGACCAGGAGCAGGACCAGGACCAAGACCAAGACCAGGACCAGGACCAGGACCAAGACCAAGACCAGGACCAAGACCAGGACCAAGACCAAGACCAGGACCAGGACCATGACCATGACCAGCACCAGGACCAGGACCACCCTACTGACCATTAGTCATTACTGAAACACTACAACCTGTGACATGATGAGCTGGAGAGAAGATGTATCACTCTGTTGGACAAACAGTGCATGGTGATGTTAGCGAGTGACGCCTCTGACCTCATCAACAATCTTTGGCAGAGAGCAGCTCGTTAATGGTCTCAGATCATTAGTTAACGAAGGTTAACGAGGAGCAGAGAGTTCATTCTGTCCATGACCTGCAGCAGTGTTTTTAATCTGTGTGTGTCTGTCTGTGTGTCTCTGTGTGTGTGTGTGTGTGTGTGTCCGTGTGTGTGTCTGTCTCTGTGTGTGTCTGTCTCTGTGTGTGTGTCTCTGTGTGTGTGTCTCTGTGTGTGTCTGTGTGTGTGTCCGTGTGTGTGTCTGTCTCTGTGTGTGTCTGTCTCTGTGTGTGTCTGACTCTGTGTGTGTCTGTCTCTGTGTGTGTGTCCGTGTGTGTGTCTGTGTGTGTGTCTGTGTGTGTGTCTGTCCGTGTGTGTGTCTGTGTGTGTGTCTGTGTGTGTGTCTGTCTGTGTGTGTGTCTGTGTGTGTGTCTGTCTCTGTGTCTGTCCGTGTGTGTGTCTGTCTCTGTGTCTGTCTCTGTGTGTGTCTGTCTGTGTGTGTCTGTCTGTGTGTGTCTGTGTGTGTGTCTGTGTGTGTGTCCGTGTGTGTGTCTGTCTCTGTGTCTGTCTCTGTGTGTGTCTGTCTCTGTGTGTGTGTCTGTGTGTGTGTCTGTCTCTGTGTGTGTCGTCCTCTGTGTCTGTCTGTGTGTGTGTCTGTCTGTGTGTGTCCGTGTGTGTGTCTGTGTGTGTGTCCGTGTGTGTGTCTGTCTGTGTGTGTGTGTCTGTCTGTGTGTGTGTCCGTGTGTGTGTCTGTGTGTGTGTCTGTCTGTGTGTGTGTCCGTGTGTGTGTCCGTGTGTGTGTCTGTCTGTGTGTGTGTCCGTGTGTGTGTCTGTCTCTCTGTGTCTGTCTGAGTGTGTGTCCGTGTGTGTGTCTGTGTGTGTGTTTGTCTGTGTGTGTGTCGTCCTCTGTCTGAACTTCTTTGTTGTTTATCTGTAAAAGAAGAAAATAAAACAGATTAAAAACTAAATAAAACTCCAACAAAACAACACAGTCACAGTTTGTCATCAGGGGGCAGTGTGGACACGTGTGTGGTGTGTGTCTCCTGTGTGTTGATGCAGTAACACAACTTTAAAGGCTTTGGTTTCTGACAGAGGTTGTGTTTCCTGTGTGACCTTTGACCTGACAGGCTGAACCTTAACCCCGCCCCCATTATCTCCCACAGACAGTGTGTGTTCCCTCCTTCAGGTGGGGACAGACGTGGTGGACGAACCTGCACAGACGTCCTCTGGCTCTAATGTCCCTGCTGAAAGAGACGAGTGTTAGACAACAGGAAGTCACAGAAAGTCATGACCGAACCTTCTTAAAGGGCCAGAGGACGGGCAGCCCAGTGGACACTTACTGCAGCTGAGTGGCTCAGCTTGTCGAAGCGAAACTTGAGGTTTGATCTGGGCGAGTTTTTATTCTTTAGTTCTGGAAGTGAACAGACGGGAGTGAGACAAGTGAGACACCGTGTGGACTGATGAGTGAGACAGGTGAGTGTTACCTGTAGGGCTGCGACAGACGAGGAGCGGACTTGAACTCTGACCCTCGGCCTGCGCGAGCTGAGGACAGAGACAGACAGTGTTACAGTGTGTGTGTGTGGACGGCGTTTGAACTCTGACCGTGTCGTCTCACCAGGTGTGTGTCGTCAGCTGAGAGGTTGAAGCTGCAGCTGCTGGATGTGGATCTGGAAATTTTACTGTTCTCCTTCTTCATGTGAATCCTGCAGGTGAGAGAAGGTTTTAGCTTCAACAAAACAAACCTTCATTCTGCCCAATGACCATCAGGGGGCGACTCCACTGGTTAAGGAGGTCAGATGGTATTGAAGTGGACTGATGCTCACACCACAGAACGTTTTTGACACTGTGGTGACATTAGCCATCTTTCACGGTGTGGTCAGCTGACAGGAAGAGACTGGACAACCTGATCAGGAAAGCCAGCTCTGGACTGGGATTCCCCCTGGAGCCAGTGGAAGTGGTGGGTGGGAGGAGGATGATGGCTAAGCTGTCATCCATGATGAAGAGTGACTCACTCAGGGTCTCACTGGTCTGCAGAGCTCCTCCAGCTGGAGGCTGCTCCACCCCGTGTGTGAAGGAGCTCTACCCCAGATCATCCCTTCCTGCAGCTGCTCCGACCACATCCAGACCCCTGGATGTAAATAACCTCTATTTCCCTTCATTCTTTGCTGTGTACTTATTTTTATTCCCTTCATTTTTTGCCTACTACTGTCTTATCCCTTTGAACCTGATTTAATTAATTTTGCAGTTTTTGTACTTTCCCCACTGAGGGACAATAAAGGAAAACTGAATTGAAAATTGTATTGAAGTCTATGGGAAAATGTCCCTACTTCTCCTTGATTTATTAGCTCAGTAAATGTTTTCCTAATGAGTTTATGGTCTCAGTCTCTAGTTTCAAGTCTTCAATACAACATGATGTTCATTTTTTAAATGATGGTCCATTTAGAGGAAAATAGACCAGAAAGCAGGGGATGGATTAGGGGGCGTGGCTATTGTTTGATTGACAGACTGTACCACCCAATCAGGATAGAGAAGAGAGTAGGTCAGCTCCACCCCTCACCCCTCCTCAGCTCCACCTTCTTCTCCAAAGATGGTTTCTACTGGTTTTTAAAGCCCAAGATGGCCGACAGACAAACGACAAACTGGAGGCTTCAGAGCAGCAGCTCAGACGATGGTGACGTCACAGTGGGTTTGAACCTCTCTCTGTCTCTCTCTCTGTGGACTTGCTCACCTGTCCCGTTGCCCCACCTCTGGGGAGCTGGGATTGGATGGCAGTTCTGACCTCACCTCCAGGGTCGGCTGGCAGCTGTCGAAGCTCCTCTGCTCACTGAGGAGACTGATGGAGGGAGAGAGACGTGTCACATGACGCAGCAGCTGAAGGTCAGTGTTTGGTGTTTGAGTCCTGAAACGACTCGTCACCTTCTCTGGATGTGTTTCTCTGTTTGGCTGTCGACACTGAGCAGACGAGGAAACAGCCCTGAACGCCTCTTCACCGGAGATTTAACGTTACACTGACGGCAAATACACAAAATACACCCACCGTTAACACAGACACACAACAATGGAGCGATGACAGAGAGGCAACTTTGATCTCAGCTCACCTCGGCGCTGATATGTGCCAGACCCCCCCCACTCAGGCTGGTGGGCAGCCCCGCCCCGCCTCGTGACATGGTCTCCATGGAGACGCTCCGTCCTCGCATCGCCCTCTGAGATGGAAGAGAGAGTCAGAAACACACAAACACACGCACACATACAAACACACACACATACACACACACACAGACTCACTCACCTTGATGGACTCCAGCAGTCCTCCGTGGGCGTGTCCATTTTCCGCTCGCCCCTCTTCCTCCAGACCTGATGTCAAACCCAGCATGCTCTGGGAGCGTCTGTGCAGCTCGTCATGGAGGCCGTCCAGCAGCGCCGCCCGGGTCCGCTCCTACACAAACACACCCAGTTTTAAAGGAACTCTGCTGCTCCTCAGTCTCCTGTGTGGATCAGGTCCAGAGGAAACCACAGAGGACCTCAACCTGAGCCCTGAGGGACACCACAGCTGAGATAAAATGATGGGAATCTGACCTCGAGCCGGGAGAAGCGCTCGCTCTTGTAGCAGGACAGCTCTGCGTTGATGAGCTTCGTGAGGAGAAACTCCCTGAACCCTGGACTCTGAACACAACACAGCAGATCAGGTTCTGAACTGTTCCAGGTCCAGTTTCACCAGTTCACCCCAAACACCAGCTCCGGTCTGACCCACCTTCTTAAAGACAGCTGGGTTTGGGAGGGGTGGGCTGAACAAGGGTACATCTTCTCGCGCTGTGACTGACACCTGTCGATCAAACTGAGAAACATCACTGCTTCTGTTAATGTGTTTGTGAAATCATCATGTCGTCAGCTGTACCTTGTAGGTGGTTCTGTCTGAGCAGGGCTCCTCCACCTGTACCAGGATGAAGGCATGGAGGAAGTTGGAGGCGATCATGTCGGGGACGAAGGGCGTGGCCTCTTCTTGAAACACCACCGCCACAATGTCATTTCCTATGTGACGTTTCCTCTGGAGCTGTAGAAGAACTTTATTGACTTGACTGACATCTTCTCATGTCATGTCATCATATGTCACGTCATTGCATTGTGTCATCTTGTGTCATGTGGTGTGGCCTGTTTTCGATCCTGACTCGTGTTGTGTATGAGGTGTTGTGCGACCTCTACCTGCTGTGTGTCTCCCTCAGTGAAGGGCAGTTTGGTGGAGACATGGAACATGATCTCTTGCCGTCTGTGGACAGTGTAGACGGACTGAGAACCTGTCTGACCATAGGACACATCCAGACCCCCCCGAAACCTGTGCACAGGGAGGACGGACAGTTGGTGTTATTTTCAACCTGAACCTGAACTTGTCCTCTACTGAGATTAAAATGTCTCAGAAAACAGCTGATGATAATTATGTCTCCTCCTGTGATAATGAATCCTTTAAATACATTGTGAAAAATATTTAACACTAACACATGGACTCCTGTCACTTTAAAGACGTGGCCACATGTCTGAGCCTCAGTCAAACCCAGACTCAGATCAGGAGTCTGTTGAGACCAGAATCAGAGACCAGCACATGGATCTCCTCACTCACCCTTTGAAGTCCTGTAGCTCCACCGTGTCTCCCAGCAGCTGCAGAAACTCTGTGAACGCTGGCGTCTCCTCGTTGTTCCTGAACAGCTCCTCCTCAGACACCTGATGGACACATGACCGTATTTTATCACAGAATTATTACGACAGGCTAATTACATTATACTGGACCTGGACTTTATATAATATATCGATGATTATCTAATAACGATGTCTCCTCCTGTGATAATGAATCCTTTTAATACATTGTGAAAAATATTTTACACTAACACATGAACTCCTGTCACTTTAAAGACTCGGCCACATGTCAGAGCGACACACAGGTGTGAGGAGTCACCTGTCCAAACCTCTGGTAAATGACTCCGAACTTGAAGGTGTTGCTGACGTCGTGTTCGTCGTAGCCGACGATCAGCTGCGACGCCTGTGGACAGACAACAGAGCTGAGACAAACCCGATCGTTGACAGAAACAACGAGCTGCCGCGGCTGAGCTTACCTTCGGGTAGAGGACGGGGCTGAAGCGCAGGCCGGACGCGTCGTCACACAGCAGCTGCAGGACACGCGGTGAAATGATTACAAGGTCAAAGGTCACTGTGACCTCACAAATGTGTGTGTGTGTGTGTGTACCTTGGCGAGCTCTGGTACACTGGGGATGTCAGGCAGCTCTGTCAGTGATAATCTGTGATAGACGCTTTTGACTCGAGACCTGAAGAGACAGAAGAGACAGAGTCCTGAACTGATGAGTGTGTGTGTGTGTGTGTGTGTGTGTGTGTGTGTGTGTGTGTGTGTGTGTGTGTGTGTGTGTACCTGATGATGACATGGAGGTGTTCCTGACCCTTCTCCTCCTCATGTCTCACAGACAGTAAAAGGTTTCCCAGGCTGCTGGATGAACAGGAGAAGTTCAGATGTTCCTGAGAAACAAAGACAGAGTCAGAGAGAGAGACAGGGAGAGAGACAGGGAGAGAGACAGGGAGAGAGAGGGAGAGAGAGAGGGAGAGAGAGAGGGAGAGAGAGAGAGGGAGAGTGAGACAGAGTGAGAGAGAGAGAGAGAGGGAGAGACAGAGGGAGAGAGAGAGGGAGAGAGAG
>CM076660.1:180589-193365 GCA_038496675.1 Rachycentron canadum | reverse complement strand
GCTTTCTGGTCTATTTTCCTCTAAATGGACCATCATTTAAAAAATGAACATCATGTTGTATTGAAGACTTGAAACTAGAGACTGAGACCATAAACTCATTCGGTTGGGGTTGGATGGAGGTTTGCGTTTCGTACCTGAGGGTCGACTCTGAGCTCCTGGCAGGACGATGCGAGGAGATGAGACATCAGTGGTGACCTTCATCGTTCCTTGATCCTGAAACATGTCGCTCTCCTCTTCATCCTCTGCAAACAGAGACGCCTTCATGATCTGCCGAGCGAGCGAGAGATAGAGGTTACGGTTTCATTCTGATGTAGTGATGCACTTGCTCTAGACAGGGGGCATCACTGTACCTGGAGGGTGTGCGGGTTGATCCCCAGCGTCGACGCTATGTGGCTGGATGCAGAGACGCCGTCATGCTCTGCTGAGATCAAACTCCCGTGTTTTACACCCATCATGTCCATATCCATCCCCAGCAGGTCGCCGTCCTCCTCCCCTCCCAGCGTGCTCTCTGTTGGGAAGCTCTGGGTGATATCGGCCATGTCGCTGTCCAACTCCGCCACGCCACTGGGAAGGTCCACGACAACAGTGGACTGGAAACAGACATGAGAGTGATAGAGCTGATGAGTCATCAGTTACAGAACGACCTCTAATAACATGTTTAAACAACAATTGAAGCCAGCGTTGTTGAGGTCAGGGTCTTCACTGATCTGTGGTCAGGGATTTGTCTTTTTGAACTAGATTCAAACTGTGTTGCTTGAACAGACGTTCACCCTCTCAACATGTCAGACATGGCGTCACTGTGATGTCACTGCTGGTTGAAGTCAGACTTTAATCACTACGGTCCAGTTTTCAAAAATGATCATGAACACAAAGAGAAACTTCTTCACACAAATGTTGAACCAAAGCTTTAACATCTTTGTCATTAACTTTATTTCTTTCATAATTGCAATAAAATTCTGTACATTTATCCCACGTTAAAGTCCAAGAAACAAGGAGCAGTTTTTTCTCATTGTAATAAACTAAAGGATCAGCACATGAACTCCTGAAGAACATGGAGGTCGGAGGAAATGTGTTTTCTGAACTCTGCATTAAAACGCGTTCACTCAACAATAAAGAATATTTCAATACTTCAGTTCTGAAACACAAAAGGTGTAGAAATCAAACATCCACTCTCCTCACAGAGACAGAAACTGAACATGAGAAAGAAAAGTTTGTTTTGAACCAGATCAGAATCAGTTAATTGATTCACTGATGAGCTGAAGCTGAGATAAACACTAAAAATTCACTGCTTCCACTAAGATAAACATGAGGATTTGAATGAGGGACAATAAAGTAAAAATAAATGAAAAGCAAATGCAAAATAAAAATATTTTGATATTTAAAAAGTTATAATTTTTTTTTAAACATTTATTTATTACTGCGTCTGAATGTGAATTAGGTGGGTGGGATAACGCCTCAGTCTAAAGCCGGATTCGATCCTCTACCTGAACTGGAGGAACCGTTTCCAATGACGCCAACTCAGCAACTGACACTAGATTTAGTGACTTTTCACTTAGAAACAAGTGACTTTTGGGACAAACTAACTATTTTCCAAAAATTAGTCACAGTACTTCTTACATTAATTTTAATACTTTTTGTTTGACATTTAATGATGTATTCAATTATTTATGTATTTATTCATTCAAGTTACATCATTTTTTTTGTCCCTGAATATTCATATCTTTTTAAACCAAAACACAAAGATGTTGACTTTAGCTCTGACACTTTGAACGTTTACTGAGATTCGCAGCACTAATTTTTACCTGAGGATCATTTAACAGCTGCTTGTTAAACTACAGGAGATTCTCGGTGTTTTAATACGTGAATATTTACTGTTTCTTTGCGTTTGTCTCATCATGAGGATGCTTCCTGTCTTTGACATATCCATCAACTACAAGATAAACCTGATGACCAGACAACAGCTGCGCTCACGAGCCAAACACGTACGGCTGAACGATACCCTAAAAATTCATACTGTGATGGCAGTTGGAATCATTTTTATTTTCACTGATATAAACGTCATGTTAGTTGGTCTTGAACCAAACACACGTGTTTCTTAACATCTGGAGAAAATGATCAGTGAGCCGGAGCGTCCAAAACACCGATGGTACGACGAAGGATTATATTTCCATTAATTGTGTAGCTCTACTCATGTACAAGTGTGTTGTTGTTTAATGAATGAATCTGAAAACAGTCGTTCTGTTATCATCATGTCCAGACGCTAGTGTTTTCAGTGTCACTCCAAACTACACCTGTCGTCTAATCAATTTAACTCCGATTTATTCATTACTGAATTCGCACTACAACACAACTTCTCGTTAGCTTTGGCAGTAAAAACACTACATAAAAAGGTATAATGTGCAGGATCTCCCTACAGGCAGCCTAAAGACGAATCGTGTGTTGGTGTTTATCTCCTGTTCAGGATCCCAAGGGTGGATGAACTGCACCACAGACAGAGCCTGAGGATCACACTGTTGATGTCAGTGTTGTGTTTCAGCCACAGTAAGGGCGGGAACAGCTGGTGATGAAAAGTGAAAATCCTCCGTAGATCAGACAGCTGAGACTAGGTAACATGCCTGTGTCATGGATCGATAAAAACCTGCAGGTTTGTGTTTATTTGTAAATAATCAGATTAAAATTGTTTTATTTCTATTTCACTTGATACCACTGCTCCCCCTCTTCATTTACTTTCTAACTCAAGGAGCCATCTTTGTGATCCTGCAGAGTTTACCTTTCAGGTGTTGTCACAGGAGTGTTACACTGGTTCTAACTTAAATGACCTGCTGCCAACAAAAAGCTGGACACTCCTTTAATCATCTGAGGTTTGTCAGTGAGGGTGATGAGGATGATGATGAGGGGTGTAGATGGGCACAGGCTGCTCTACCTGAGCCTGTGGCGCCACCTGCTGCTGGGAAGTGGGAAGTTGCTGCTGCAGCCTGGGTGGAGGAAGTGACATCGTCATCTTCAGTTTCTTTGAGTCGGCTTTAGGCGGGACATCGTCTTCCTCGTCCGAATCCTGGAGGCCATATTTGGAGAAGTGGGCCACCTGAGAGAGAGGGGGAGGAGTCAGTCACACCTGAGAACTGTGTCAGAGTTAAGGTTACATTAAAAAAAAAAAAAAAAAAAAGAGCTGCGGCTGATTCATCTAAAAGCTGCAGTGGTAACTGACCTCGAACACCCAGGACCCAGTCTCAGGTCTGTACTCCAGGAAACGAGCTCCCTGTTTACGTGAGGCTTTCTCCAGCCGACCCTCGTAGTTCATGTCACTCAGACGCTCGGGGCTCCGGATCTGAGTGCAGGTCGTTTTGTCGTTGGGCCAAACACCATCCAAGGTCACCTCCGCCCGTCTACCAGCACAGACAGTGGCAGATCAGGACACGGGCTGGATGACCCACACAGAAATCTTCCAAACATTGTCCCACAGCACACTGACAGTTCCTCGCCATTCTCACCTGTTAAGCCCCTCCCCCTCTGGTGGCTTATTTTTGTCATCTGGGTACACGATGACCTCCTTGCGTCTGAAGTGGACAATCTCATCTAGATTCAGCCCCGTCACCTTCACCTCACCAGGGAAGAAGATGGAGCCGTAGCCTGTGAAGTCCAATCAGAGTAAAGCGATGACACGTCCGTCTAATTAAAGCTCACAGGCGTTGTGTGGAAAGAGACCTGGGGTTTCCCTTCAGGACAGTTTTAAAGTGTTGACGTTACCTTTCCTGCCAACGGTGAAGTTTTCCACCACACACTCTCCATGTTCATCCACCATCTCGGCCAGATCCTCCATGGACGGGATGGTGTAATAACCAACACGGTTCAGGACGATGCCTGAAAGACAGACATTAGGAACAGACTCTGGTCCATCTGGGATTGGTGCAGATTCTCTAACTGAATGTCACTGACCCAATTAAAATGTATTAATATGAACAATGTTAAAAAGCATTATCAATGGTTCCTGAATAAACAGATCATTATAAGATGCACTTAACCCTCGGAGCCAGATTTAAGCTTTATTGCTTTTTCATGCCTTTTTAAAAACTGTCACCAAGACTCTGTTTACTAAGAAAAGACTGACATTTAATGTCCTGAGGAAAGAGGCTCTGAACCTGCTCACGTGCACTGACGCACAAGAAATTCTGTCCATTGTGTTTGAATAAATTAAAGCAGAAGAAAGGTTTTTGGTGATGAAGTTATGACTAAAAACACAGTGAATTTCTCCTTATTTTCTAGATAAAAACACTGTAAACCAGAATAACCAAAGAAAACTTCAACACAGGAAGTTCCACACATGTGTTTGTGTTGTTCTAGAGCTGATTTGAAGTTTCTCTCTTTATCTGATCTGAGTTCTGCTCATTCTTTGGAGCAGTAATGATGAAAAATCAGCTCCAAAGCCTCTAATGCTCTAAATATTGTGAGTGACAGTGAGTCTTTACTGAGTCACAGATATAATTAGTGAGTGAGAGATTTTCCTGGTTTATCTTGGTGAAACGTATGAATGTGTTGTGAGCGTGAACCAGGAGGATGGGTCTGTATCTCACCTGCTGGGTGAGGAGACTGTTGAACCTCCTGCTGCTCCTCCTCTCTCTCCTCCTGCAGAGACTCCTCCCCCAGAGACGCCGACACGTCATCGCTGCTCAGCTGAGGGCAGAAAACGAATCAACACCTGAGCAACAGTAACTGACCATAAATAACACAAATGCGTCGTTTCTCAGCCTGACACTGGTCCTGTCTGAGAGAACATTGAGGCTGCTGACCTCCAGGCCATTCCTGGTTGGTTTGTGCATGTTGAGGTCACTGATGGTGTCCTGGAGGCTGGTCTGGGCACGGCCCTGTGGGATGGGCTTAGCAATGGGGTTGACGTAGAACTGGGTGACCTCTGGGTCATCATCTGCTCGGCCGCCGGGTCCCACCAGCTCCCTCAGCTCCTCCTCCTCCTCCACAAGGCTGCAGACAGGAGAACAAGAGGAGGTCATTGTCTCCACAGTGTTTACGTTAATACAAAGAGAGATGCTCACTCACTGTTCAACTGTACTGAGTCTGGTATTAATATAAACGCCCCAATGAACGGAAGGTGATGAGAGAGGAAGGGAATATACATAAAATACTCAGTATATGGTTTAATCATTTGTACATCTGACCACTGAAATGCAGGAGGGAGAGATGATTTATAATCAAAGTTAAAGCTTTGAGCTCTCAGGTATTTTTTATGTTTTGTTTCTGAGAAAAAGGTTTTAGTGAACATCAAGTTATCAGAGGTAGTTTTCAAATAGGTCTGAGGCTTTAGAGGAAGATCTCAGTGACTGTGCGTTGAGACCTGTGTCCGTTCTGTGGATACTCTGATGGTGAAGCGAGGTCATCTGTCTCAGCCTCCATCTGACTGCTGTACTGACTGCTGTTCAGGTTCTTCAGCACCAGTTTCTTTATGCTCTTCCTGGACACACACACAGAAAAAGAACATAGGGCTTTGAGACTTTTCCAGACCTGAAGATAACAACCCAAACATGTTCCCACGTGTTACCATGGTGACAGTACAGGCAGCGTTGGCTGACGGGTACCTGGGTATAAAGGCGCCGCTGGTGAGCGAGGGTTCGTCGTCATCCAGGCCATCAAAGAGCTGCGACTTGGAGGAGCCGGACGATGTCAGCGCTTTGGGGCGGACCCTGGTGGCAGGTCGAGGGGTCAGCTTATAGTGGGTGGGTGTGGTCAGAGCCTTCTGGGCCGTGGGGTTGGTTGGTTTCAGGCGCTGTCAGAGTAGGAAGAGAAGTCGTGAATGTCTGACAATGATGTAGATGTCAGGCCTCTGTGAGCTCAGACCAAACGAGCAGGCTCACCTCCTCTTTCTTCTTGGGGTCTGACAGTGGGTTTCTGAACAGCGGCGAGTCTCCGTACGGCGAATATGCCAGAACACTGAGCTGCTGCTGAAGCATGGCCTGCTGGGCAGCCGCTGCATTTGGGTCAGTGAGTGCTGGACAAGAAAGAGCATAACACACAGAACCATCATCACCCCGTCTGTCCCGAGGTCAGAGGTCAAACACTGATGGTTATAGCTGACATGAAGTGACGACTGATGAGGAACAGAAGCTGTTTAAAAAAACCGAAAACAAAACGTGAGTCTCACCAACAGGCTGCTGTGGCGCTCCGAAGCCCAAGGTGCTGGTTCCACTGTTGAATCCAGTCGTTCCAAAGGTTCCCATCGTTCCCAGTGTGGTTCCCAGTTTATTCTGATTGTTCCCAAACAGAGATGGCTGTCCTGTTCCCACTGCTGTGTACACACACACACAACATTTGTGGACAGTCTCTTGAGTTAATTCTCTGTCGGCTTTGTCACATTTTCTCATCAATAAAATAAAAAACAAAGCAAAGGGTCGACAAGGTGAGATTTTAGGGTGTGTGTGTTAATAATAGTATTAACAATGATATTAACAAGATAATAGTGCTTCATGTTATAAAACAACAAAATAATCTTTACAGCCACTAAGATGCTGGAATCAGTAGATGTTTAATAAATGACCTAAAATGATTTTTATTCCAGTTCATAAACCCTGTGTTCAGTATTTGGTTCTTCCTAATGTCAGGGTTCCTGTGTTACCTGTTCCAAAGCTGGTTCCCAGTCCGGTCCCCAGTCCTCCAGTGGCCGGCTTGTTCCCAAACAGACTCCCTCCAGCAGGGTTTGCACCAAAACCTGCCCCCAAAATAATAATGTTGATTAGCAGCGATGTGTGCTAAAGTTGTCTGAAGCATCAGTGCTGTTGCCATGGTTACCCATAGATGTGCGTTCTTTGAGCGCTAGACAACTAACCAAAGGTGGAGGTGTTGGTTCCAGTTCCCAAAGTGAGGGTGGGCTTGTTGCCAAAGAGTCCGGTGCCAGTGCCGAAGGACGGGGCACTCGTGGTTGTCGTCCCGAAGCCAGTCGTCTTGTTACCAAATAAACTCTGCTGCAAAAGAAAAAACAAACACACAGAGGGAAGTCAAATCCATTCACAATGACTCATTCTGAACAAGTGGGGAAAAATTTACTCCACTGGAAGAGTTTCGTCCCTGGGATTATTCTGTGGACAGCATGCTTAGGCCCCTGCCTTCAGCTGCCGCCCGAGCTACACCCCATCCAACCCCACCTCCTCCCCTCCCCGCGGGTGGTGGGTCCACAGGGTGGTCAAGCAGCACAGAGGCTACGGTCATCTTTATTAGTCTGTGGCTGCATCATCCCTGGTTTACTTTGTACCTGTGTTCCAACATTTCCAAATCCAGTGTTGGTTTGGCCGAACAGCCCGGTGCCCGTCCCAAAGCCTGTGGCGGTACTGGTCTGAGCGGCGCCAAACAGCCCGCTCGACTGAGACGCTGCTGTGTTCCCAAACAAACCCTGAAAAACAGGAGAGGACCGGTGTGAACAAACAATCACATCGAAGACATTGTCGTCTGAAGTGTCTGTGAATCTAAATCTCTGGTGAGCGAAGCTGAGTAAAGAAAGGTGATACTCACCATGCTGCTGGTGTTGGCTTGTCCCATAGTGTTGGTGTTGCCGAAGGAGAAGCCGGTGTTCTGTGTGGTGGTGGTTTGACCAAACGGCTTGAAGAGGCTGCCGGCTTGTTGCTGGGTCTGCTGACCAAACAGGCCGCCTGTGGTGGTACCGAAACCGCTGGCCGGTGCTGGAGAGAGGAAACTGGCTCTAATGTTTTTGTTTTGACGTTAAAGCAATAATTTCAACAACATTTTGGGAACTTAAATAAAATCTGAGGTGTTGAGAGTCAGATGTCTGGAGCGACTCTGGGTCACCGATGAGATGCTAATTTAAGCTGAATCAAATCAAAAAACAGCTTCTGTTGTCATCACCACTTACTTGCTCCAAAAGTGCTCTTGTTCTGTCCAAAGGAGAAGCTGGTGTTGGGGGCTGTGGAGCCAAACAGACCAGTGGTGGCGCTGGATGTGGCTGTGGCTGAACCGAACAGACCGCCTGTCCCAGCAGCCATCTGGTTGGTTGGGCCCTTCCTGCCCGCCTGGTAGTCCTCCAGTCTCAACTCCTGCAGATGAGAGAGAAAAACAGAGAAGGGGGAAAAAAAACAAAATCAGACTTCCTTCCCAGGATGTTCTATTTTCCTAATTAAAAGATTCTTGATGGTATAATTAAGTGAGTTACTTTTGCCCACAGCTGCTGTAGCTGCAGGTCTGATGGTTCTGACTGATCCTACAAACTACAAACTCACCTCCAGGGATTTGTTCTCATACTCCTTCATGGCTGTGATGCACTGGTGCTTGGTGTTGATGCTTGTGGTCACACCAGCTTTGACCATTGTGTCACTTCCTGTTGGAGGCTGAGGGGGAAAGAGACAAGCTTAATGTCCAAGTGCTGAGGTTTGTGTTCAGGGTCAGAATTCTTATTTTGTTCATTTTCATAAGAACACAACTTTCTTCAATAACTGTCAGTCTCAGTTCTGTCCACAGTCGGTGACGTCTTCAGACCAACAGACCAAAGTTTACTGCAATAGTTTACCCAAGAAGGGATCAATTCCTCACATGTAACCAATGGAAGCAGAAAATATAAGGAACTATTGATTTTATTACTAAAACTGTTTTTTCATTGTCAAAGCAGTCACCAAAAGATGAATTGTTGCCAGCTCTAAACTTTTAGTTTTACGTCCAGTGTGAAGTCAAACAGCTAATTCAGAATGTGTCCACATTCAACTCACATTGAATTTTACGGTGGTTCCTGGCTGCTGTGCTGCAGAGAACCCCGACCCTCCAAACAGGGAGTTTGTTCCACCGAACGGGTTGGAGGCGGTGTTGGTCGACCCAAACAACCCACCGCTGCTGGTGCTAGTCCCGAAGCCTGAAGGACAAAAGAGGGGTCAGAATTCCTCCAGGAGCAGTTTGTTATTTCTGATGGAATAAAACTCATAATGGCTTGGAGGGTTCTCACTTCCAAAAGATGTGGGTTTGTTGGCACCGAAGGCATTGTTCTGCTGGGAGAAGAGCCCGCTGCTGGTGCCTGTTCCAGTGTTGCCAAACAAACTGGTTGACGTGCCGGTCGCTGCACCAAAACCGAAGCCGGTGCTGGTGGAGGAAGTCGCCGGCTGACTAAACGTACTGGACCCAAACAGACCGCCTGGAAATAAACCAGAGGGAGCAGATTAATGTTTTTGTTTTTTTTTAAATAAATCTTTAAAAGATGGAACCCATTATAAAAGTTATTAATTTTTATAGTTAATTTATTTTGTTAACACTTCTCAACAAGTCAAAATAAAAAAGACAAGGAATTAAGACAAGATATAAAAGGACACAAGAAAATTTAGAAAAAGCACAGAGAGGATTTAAATGTAAGCAAAGTAAAATGGGTTAAAGTAAAACAGGAGTAAACCTAAACTAAAATCAAATAAAATTAGAGAGCAGCTACAGTGTAGTGTGAGATATGGACAGTCCCAAATTAACTGAACAAAAATCAAACAGAAAAGTCTTCAGTCCTGATTTTAAAGAGCAGAGAGTTGTAAGAGGCATCTAGTTCTATGGACATTTGTTCAGAGAACGTAGCGTTTTCAGGCTTAGTTTGAACTGGACAGTTATTTGTTCTGGCTCTAAAACATTTACAATATCAGCTCAGCAGGTGAAGGGCTCAGATGTTCAGGTTTGAGTCGCTGCATAAATAAATAACATCTGGCTGCTTCTAACAAGAGCAAAGTAAACTCGAGCTGACACACCAGGTTTATTCTGTGTGGAGCCAAACAGTCCTCCAGTGCTGCTAGTAGTCCCAAACGCAGATGTCCCAAAGCCTCCCGTTGTCCCAAAACCAGTGTCTGCAAACATATAGTTCATGTGAGGAGTTTGACGTGACAATGTCTGATGCTTGATATCGACACCTGCAACAACTACAGCCACCACAAGATAGAGATAACAACATCAACCTGGTAACTGTTACCACAATAAGGGATCACTGAGCTCACCTAAAACCTAAAAGGAAAATGTTCAATTCATCACATAATAATAACAACAGTACACGACATGTGCTGTCTTGCGTTCTCTTATTTCAAATGTGCTTGCAGTGATTTAATAGATACAAACAGTAAAAGTATCTGGACGTGTTTTTGTTTCTGATTCAGATTTTATTGTATGAAATAAAACAACCTTAACCTGTGAGAATTCTCCCTCCACATAAAAACATAATCCACGTATGATGTATAATCAGGATGGTTATTGTTAATACAGTGATCAAATAAGTCAAACATGTGAGATGTGGCAGGATCCCAATTAAAAACATGACATTTTGTAAATCCTTGACTCACAGCTGTGAATATTATTGTTCAGTGCTTCTTGCACAACAAATACTCTACTCACATTGACAGTTTCAGCCATTATTATGAATTTCATCAAGTTTGTTTGGTCAACTATCAACTTTAGTTTAGAATATAACCAACAACGCAACTTTGATGTCTCTATGATCATCATGTAAGAATCCTGGTGCTAATGTGGTTTTCAATTACAACAAGTTTTAAAGTAATAAATAACTTACTTTGCTGTCCAAAGGTCGAAGAGTTGCCAAATCCTCCTGTCCCCCCACCAAAGGGAGTCCCAAACGACTTGTTGAACATCTTGCCCTGCTCTCAGGACTGCATAGGTCTTCTGCCTGGATACAAACACGGTCCACTTCATAAAAAAGAGTAAGGGAAATGTGACACTGACTGAAGTTCAATCTGAACTGTGGCTGCAGCTAACGCCCGAAGTGAAGCACAAGCTAAACGTGGCGTCCAACAGAAACAGTCCAGTAAAGTACAAGTTACTGCTCCCCGTTCCTCGTCGGCACCAAGCAGCGACATCAGTGACCGGCTCGGGAGGAAAGTTTCCAGGTGGAGCCCGGATCCTCGGATCCTCGGACCCGAAATGTGCCGCCGTTGGCCGACCCTGCGGACTCCACGTGCGGCCACCGGAGCTGCGTCATCGGCTCGTCCGGTTCAACCACAGCACAACGGCCCCGTCGGCCGCCGCAGGCCGGGCGGGTTTCACATGCTGGGAGCCCAGTGCGGCCCCCGACGAGCCGGAGCCAGATGAGACCAGTTTTAAACCAAGAACCTAAACCGTCATAGCCGTAGCGTTATTTCCGCCTCACATAGCTACATATTTGCTAAGCGAACCCACCGCATTACCGAGCTCTGAACGACTCAAACCCTCCCTACTAACGGTTAGTGTCGGGGTTTAAATCCGCACAGACTCACACTAACATCTGAACCTTACCGTGATACTGACGGTTACAGTTTGGAAGCTACGTGCGTCAAGCTAATGTTAGCCACCTAGCTGCCCCGCTAGCCACCTAGCGCTGCTACGTAAACGCTAGCAAAACAACAGCAAGGCAGACAAAGAAAAACCGCACTTTCACTCACGTTTACCTTTAACAACGTTGCTTTGGGTGTTCGGTTTCTTTTCGTCTCTTCCTCCAACAGTGTTGAAGCCTCGCAGTCAAAAATACTCAGCGACAAAGGTGTGTTTAGCGAAACACCGACTGTAGCAGCTAGCTTCGTGTCAGCGAGGAGGGAAAACTGCCGAGCGTCACTACGCACTTTCATACGTCTGACGTCACGACGGCGACGCTTTTAGTTCATTTAATTCCGTTTTTATTTTCTTGTCTAAATTCAGACTTATTGTAGTTTGTTTTACATACATCGTATTTCCACGTGAATTAAACACACTTTGTTATATCTTGTATTTATTTCTTGGCTTTATGTTGTTGCTCGTTTCATCTCGTGTGACTTCTGGAGCAATGACCTTAATAAAAAGTTCAAGTTTTCAGACAACCTTCACTTTTTGTTTTGTTGCAGGCTTATGCTAAAATAATGTAAAAGTCAATATTTTTCCTTGTAAACATTCATAGCCTTTCCTATGACACTAGTTTAGCTCAGGTGCCTCCAATAGATAGATCATTAATCTTAAAGATGATTGATCTTTAAAAACAAATGAAAATATGGACATTGGATTCACTGAAGACAATGTGGCAGAGAAGGACGCACAAGTCAGAGGATGGAAGTCATCCAGGGATCCTGAGGGAAGAAACTGTGCCATCAGCAAACCTTGGGCTGTTCTTGACCACAACCATAAACAGTTTGTCCTGGATGACTAATATAAGTATATATAATATATACTATAGGAATATCAGGGCTGCACTCAACCATCATTTCTAGCCACTTGGGGGCAGCAGACCAGGCTGACAAACACTACATGGAACCAGTGAGAAGTCAAAGTGATGGTTATCTACTCCAGTTTGAGGTGGGGGGACCAGACACAGGGCAGCCTGTGGAATCCAGCTTTATCTTCTACAGCCAGATGCCTGAAAGTCGACCAGTCTATATGTCAAACCAGCTCATTATCCATGTTGTGTAACTCAAGTCTAAATGGACAGAAAACCAGAAATGCAATATATGAGCACCAAAACAAAATACAAAATACATAATATCAATTTACCACAAACACAGCTTAAATTATATATTAGATATTTATTGAAGCAAAGTGTAAATTGGATTGTGTATGAACTACATCACACAATTTAGGATAAAATTCAAAGTGAAATGATGGTAATTCAGTTTTATTTGTATAACACAAAATGATAATAAAACCTTTCAATGTTTGTCACTAACACCTTTTGTTGGTTAAGTCAGAAAGAAACTGTTGACACGTTGACAGATTTCCAAGAGTGTTCTTTAAATATACATATACATATACATATATATATATATATATACATATACATATATATATATATATATATG
>CM076660.1:150529-170621 GCA_038496675.1 Rachycentron canadum | reverse complement strand
GAGAGAGAGACAGACTGAGAGAGAGAGAGACAGACTGAGAGAGAGAGAGACACAGAGAGAGAGAGAGACAGACTGAGAGAGAGACAGACAGACAGACAGAGAGAGAGAGACAGACTGAGAGAGAGAGAGAGAGACAGACAGACAGAGAGAGAGAGACAGAGAGAGACAGACAGAGAGAGAGAGAGAGAGAGAGAGACAGACTGAGAGAGACAGAGAGAGAGAGACAGAGAGAGAGACAGAGAGAGAGACAGAGAGAGAGAGATGATTTATGATTTAGTCTCTGAATGTGTCTCTGCTGCTCTGGAGTGACAGGTTGTTTTTGTTTCAACAAGGGCTGATGACCAAATTGTTGTTTTGTTCTTGGATGTCCTCAATGCTCTTTTTCATTATTTACAAGAAAAAGTTATTTACTTTGTAATTGCCTTTGTTGTTGTCTTGTCTCTGGACAACCTGTGGAGATTATTGAAGTTCCTTGTCATTATCACGGGGCATTTGAATGTTGGAGACGTGTTAATGTGGCTCTGCTTCTTCATAGCTCCACAGTCTCAGACCCAGAAATGTAGCTCTGTCTTTATCAGAGTGAATCTACTCAGTCTAAAACATGAATGTCCTCCAGGAGACCACCGTCTGTCCCTGCTGCTGTCTCAGGCCATGGGCTCCCAGTACTGCAGAGACCTCCTGGCCCTTCAGCTCGCCGACTGGAACCGCATGCAGACCGACTGCTACCTGCCGGAGGAACGGCTGCGCATCTTCACGCTGCTCGCTGGGAAACCTGTACGACCCGCTTGGTTTGTTTATATCGGAGAGAAATGAACAGGGCACCTGTGACTGACAGTCACACTTGACAATGATTGTTTGACTCGAATTGAAATATAATTCTACTTTTTTGTTGAAATGTCTACAAATAATTAAAAATGTGTAAAAAGAGACATGGATTCCCACCTCATGAGTCACGGCTGAGAGATTTCAGACCAGTGATGTAACGGAGCAGTTTTGCCCAGTTTGTGGTTCAGAGTCTGTAGTTTGATTCCTGTCCGTCCCTGCAGGTGTGGCAGTCGTCCGACTCTGTGGTCAACGTCTGTTCTCAGCTGGACTGGAAACGCTGCGTCGCCGTCCACCTCTGGTTCATGTTGCCTCCGACCGCCTCCGTGGCCGACGCCCTCGCCAAATATGAAGCAGCTTTCCAGGTGAGCTGCCTTTTTTCATGTGGAGGTTACACTTCCACTTTTTTATTTATCTGAGCCCCCTTGTCTGTTTATCCTGCAGGGCTCATGTGAGAGTGGGAAGTACGCTTGTGCCCCCATGCCGCCGTACCTGGAGGCAGAGCAGCTGGACTTAGAGGATGAGGAGGAGGAAGAGTCTAAACGACCACTGTACGACCTGTGTTTCCACCTGCTCAAACTTTACAGCGACAGGTAAACCAGCTGCCTCTCACCTGTTCAGCTGCTTCAGTGTCAGCCAGGTTCAGCCCCACGGTGACGTCACCGTCCGTCTGTGAGCTGCTGCAATTTCTTCTTCTACATTTCTTCTAAATTTAACCATCTTTGGAGGAGAAGGTGGAGCTGAGGAGGAGTGAGGGGTGGAGCTGACCTGCTCTGTACTCTATCCCGATTGGGTGGTTCAGTCTGTCAATCACCCAGTAGCCACGCCCCCTAATCCATCCCCTGCTTTCTGGTCTATTTTCCTCTAAATGAACCATCATTTAAAAAATAAACATCATGTTGTGTTGAAGACTTGAAACTAGAGACTGAGACCATAAACTCATTAGGAAAACGTTTACTGAGCTAATAAATCAAGGAGAAGTAGGGACATTTTCCCATAGACTTCAATACAATCTGATGCATAAAGCTGATGTACAACGCAGCAGATATTATGACCAGTCTCCAAAATCGCTGCTTAGTCTGAATGATTATCAATATTCTGATGATCTATTAATCCAGGAAATAATTGCGACAGTTCACATCCTGCACTTGTCAGATGTTTTAACCCTGGACTGACCTGTGTCGTCCTGCAGACACTACAGCCTGCAGCAGCTGTTGGACCCTCTGACCGTCACCTGGGAGCGTCTGGACTACCGTCTGAGCTGGCACCTGTGGGGTGTCCTGCAGGCGCTGCACTACAGCCACCTGAGCGCCTCGCGGCAGGGACTCCTCCACGCCAGCTACGCCGCACAGCTGGAGAGCGCCGGCCTCTGGCACATGGCCGTGTTCATCCTGCTGCACATTCCTGACCACATGTATGTTCACCCGGTCTTCAATCACGTGTTCAATACAACTCTGGGTTAAATGTCTGAAGTGAGCAGCTTCCTGTGAAAAAAGGTGATGAGCTCTTTTGTCTGTCCTCAGTCAGCGGGAGCGAGCGGTGAGGGAGGTGTTGACCCTCCACTGCTCCCTGCAGGAGACGGAGGAATCGGCCCGCAGGGAGCGCTTCTTAATCGAGAGGCTTCTGATCCCGGAGCAGTGGATCCACGAGGCCAAGGCCACCCGAGCCCGCCGGGACGGTGACAGACACCAGGAGGCCCTTCACCTGTACCGGGCCGGATACTGGAGCCAGTGTCACCGGCTCCTGATCCAACATCTGGCCTCAGGTAAACCCCGGGTCCCCTGGTGTTAATCAGTGTCACTGCAAAAAGAAAAGACTTGATGTGGCTCAAAGGGTTAACGTGTTCATGGTTCCTGCAGATTGCATCATCAACGACAATCACGTCTACCTGCTGGAGTTCCTGGAGGGGCTGGCGGTCCCTGAACACAGCACCAGCATCCAGGACTGGGACACTGCAGGGAGGGTTTACCTGGACTACATCAGGGTCATAAAGACTCTGCAGGACATCCAGCAGGTACAGACGCCGTCTCTGACTCCGCTGACTTTCCTGTGACTGAGCTGATGAATGTGGTGCAGTAGAATCAGCATGAACCTGCTGAGTCAGACCGTTTGTGTTTCCGTCACAGATGGAAAACGCCGGTTATGAGTTGGAGCGTCTCTACACCGACGTCACGTCTCTCTGCAGCAGAGTCGAGCTTCTGCCCTGCAGCAGTGCCAGAGACCGCCTCGCCCAATCAGGTCAGTCCACCTCAGGTCCAGGTCCAGGGTCAGTCTGCCTCAGGTGCAGGGTCAGTCTGCCTCAGGTCCAGGGTCAGACCGCCTCGCCCAATCAGGTCAGTCCACCTCAGGTCCAGGTCCAGGGTCAGTCTGCCTCAGGTCCAGGGTCAGTCCGCCTCAGGTCCAGGGTCAGTCCACCTCAGGTCCAGGGTCAGACCGCCTCGCCCAATCAGGTCAGTCCACCTCAGGTTCAGGTCCAGGGTCAGTCCAACTCAGGTCTGGGGTCAGTCTGCCTCAGTCCCAGGTTCAGGTCCAGGGTCAGTCCACCTCGCCCCATCAGGTCAGTCCACTACAGGTCCAGGTCAGGTGAAATCAGCTGTTGTCCTTTGGTGAGGCTGAAAACCTGCAGACGCTTCCACGACTCAAAACCACATCCTAGACTTAACCAAGCCCCACCCCCTTCTTCCTCCATCCAGAAATGGCGAAGCGCGTGGCCAACATCCTGCGTGTGGTGCTGAGCCTGCAGCACGGCGACGCCGCCTCAGACTCCCTCAGCATCCCGCTCGCCCAGCTGGCTCCGCACATCACCCGACTGCCGATGCCTGAGGACTACACGCTGGAGGAGCTGCGGGGCCTCACGCAGTCGTACCTGCGACAGCTCATCATCAGCCAATGAGGACGCAGATGCGTCACTTCATCAGTGAAGTTTTCCAAAAACAAAGAAGAGCAAAAAAACTTGAGTTTCTGAGTCGTGAACCTGAAGGTCGTCTGTTTGAGCTTCATCAGCTGAGTGGGTCTGTTTTAAAGTTGATCAACAGTCAGACAGTTCAATCAGTCACTGGATTATTTTACCTCAAATGATCAAACTAGAGCAGAAAGTTACTGGTTAATGTAGTAACTGCTACACAAAGACATCTGAATCCACTCACTCCTGGATTCTACTGGTTTCTGTTTGTTTCTGTTTGGTATAAAAATCTTTCATTTGTTGTGAAGCTTCTGCAGCTAAAAATAATTTTCTTTCTAAATGAATCAGTTGATTATTGTCCTGGTTAATCAATAAATGTGACTGAGACTCAGAACCTGCAGTGAAGAGTCTGGATGTTCACCGTCAGAAAACAAACTGAAACCTGAGAAGAGCAGAAGAGATTTTGATTATCAATTATCAGTTGATTGACTAATTGTTGTAGCTGTAGTTGATCTGATCAGTCTGAATGATTCACTGTCCTCAGGTTGATTGACTCAGGATCAATATCAATGTTCACTGTCTGGATTCAGTTTGTGTATTTTATGAAGCAGAAATGGAGAAACCAGTAAAACCAGTGTGCGTCTGCAGCAGGTGAACGTCAAGACGTGAAGTTTCTAAAACGTTTTTTGTCCTTCATTGTTTTGAAACGTTCCACAGAAGCATCGTCTGTCCAGCAGCTGAGAGCTCGACAGCTTTCCATTCAAAGATGTGGATCTAGTAGAGAAGCAGCCGTTAGCTTAGCATCAGTTCATCTGTCAATATGTGAATAAAGACGTCTTCGTTAATATTGAACAGCGCCAACATCGACGTGCACAAAGACGACTCAGAGGAAAACTCAGTGTAAAATGCTGAATGTTCTATTTTTGTAGATTTCTTGTTTTTCTGTTGGTTTGAATGTGAAATGAAAGAGTGTAACCAGAGGTAAACAACAACAAAGTTGTTTTTTTTTTTTTTTTTTATTTCGTGTCACCAGAGTTTGGTCAGATTTTCTAAAGTGAAGCGTTTCCTTCCAAACGAGTCGCAACCAGAGATTCCTCTGTAATTATATAGATATTGTATATTTTTGAAAATCACAGGGAATATCAGGTCATTTTATCCTCCACCTTTAATTCTTCATTCATTGGATGCAAAGTGTTATGGAGTGAAACCTTTCACTTATTGATCAGTTGATTGATCGGCCATTTTGCTTTTTTTTCCCCAACGTTAACGTTTGCTTCCATATGATCTGTTATTTCACCTGTTAAACTGTGTGTGTGTCTGTATGCGCATGTTTAATGATGATTTTGTTAATATTTTTTAATAAAGTAGAAATAAACAGATATTTGTTATTGTTGCAGCTCAGGAGTTTGAATGTTGTGATGAGATGAAGAGCAGCTGGAGCTGAAAGAACAGAAGAAGAAGAGGTCACCAAAAGGTCGAAGCTCAGACGATTGAATATTTAAAAACCATAAAACACAATGTAAAAGTAGAATTTGACTGATTGTGTTTTGAACTCAAACACAGACTTTTAACATTGCAGTAATTAAACCTTTACTTTACAAACCTGGACCCAGATGATCTAACCTCCCTTTCATTTCTAAAATCTTTGAAAAAGCTAAAACAAACCAATGATCATCTGCATAGAAATGGTTTGTTTGAAGACTCAGTCAGGATTTAGAGAACATCATAGCACAGAAACAACACTGGGGTAAGTTACCAATGATCGTCTCATGGCCTCAGACAGTGAACTGCCCTCCATACTTGTCCTGTTGGGAACATGTTATCAGGATTAAAGGAACAGCAAAGGAGGCAGAAAAACATTTGTTCCCTCTAGACAACGACTGTAACTCACTTATCAGGACGTCCCAATAACTCAGTGAAAAGTCTTCAGTTCATTCAAAATGCTGCTGTGAGTCCTGACAGGAAGTAGAAGAAGAGACCACAGTCTCTGTCTGTTCTTATCCAGTGTTTGTGTGCTGTTCCTAATAAAGTGCTCTCTGGGTGCAGGATTCCCAGGGGAACCAATGCTATCGTCCAGCTTCATGCGAATGTGACGACCTGGAAACATGAGATTTGTGGCCACAACCGTCGCAGTGTGGAGCGATAAATATACATAAAACTACACGACATAAGAAAAACCCTCAGTGGTAGAAAGCTCAGGGATAAACAAAGGGCCAAGTCACCAGAAACAGAAAAATCCTGGAAATGTGAAAATGGAGCTGGTTTGGGATGAACCACAGACTGTCTAAACCTGGACCTGGACTCTGGTCTGAGCCTTAACCCTTCATCTCTCTAATGACCATCAGGGGGCGACTCCACTGGTTGTTAAAGAAGTCAGATTGTATTGAAGTCTATGGGAAAATGTCCCTACTTCTCCTTGATTTATTAGCTCAGTAAACGTTTTCCTAATGAGTTTATGGTCTCAGTCTCTAGTTTCAAGTCTTCAATACAACATGATGTTCATTTTTTAAATGATGGTCAATTTAGAGGAAAATAGACCAGGAAGCAGGGGATAGATTAGGGGGCGTGGCTACTGTGTGACTGACAGACTGTACCACCCAATCAGCATAGAGTACAGAGCAGGTCAGCTCCACCCCTCACTCCTCCTCAGCTCCACCTTCTCCTCCAAAGATGGTTTCTACTGGTTTCAAAAAACCAAGATGGCCGACAGGCAGATTACAAATTGAAGGCCTCAAAATTGTTGCTCACAGACGATGGTGACGTCATTGAGAGTTGACGGTTGGGATGAGTTGGACAGTGGATGCAGGATGGACTTCATCTGGGCTGCTCAGGTTTACTGTTTCACTCAGCCCCTTCACTGTATCAGTAAACCATCAGAAGGGCTCATTCTACCAACAGAGAATCAAACAGTCGACCTCTGACCCTAACCCAGTGTGTGGAGTGGATAACAGGTAGCTCGATAATTCTGCTGTGTCACAGTACTGATTGAGCTTCACGACCCTGACGAAGTCTCCATCAGATATTCCTCTGAGCTGGACGATGTCTTTGCCCCACACGGTGATCCTGATGAAATCCTTCTTTAATTTTGAAGTCTTGCTTCTCTTTCTTCGTCCGTTTGTTCGACAAGATCATTATTTTCTCAGAGTCCGAACAAATAAAACTAGAGCTACTTGTGTGACAGGCAACACTAGAGCCAGGACAGATATAAATACAGAAGGTGGACTTAAATGCAAAGGGGAGAATACTTCCTACAACCCTGAACTTAATCTGCTCCTTGTCAGACATTCAGACTGTTGTATCTCTACTTGTTTACTTGTTCTAAGCTTTGACAGATTGGAGGTCAAGGTGGTCTCCCAGTCTTTCTCTGAAGTCTCCTGACATCTCGACAAACAGAGAGCAGACAGAAGTGAGACACTTCCTGCAGGACGTAAACCGATCCTGTCTGAATACCCAGGGTCCCCTGCACCCACTGTGTTTACACAGTCATGTTTCTCTCTCTGCGTCACAGCTGATATATTAATGCTACGCGATCTGTTGTTATCTGTCCTAGATCGGAACAAAGATGTTTGTATCTCCAGAAACAACATCAGAACTAAATGGTGTGTGGTCGTTTCAGGAGGGTGGAGGGAAGGAACCCGACCTTGACAGACTGAAGTCAACAACATGGGCTTGGAGCAGCTCCACAGCCAAGACCATCTGAAATACTGAGTCTGGGACTAAACCTGGACCTAAAACCCAACTAGTTTGTCCTCAAATGTGATGAGGAGAAACAAATGTAAAACTGGAGGCAGCGATGTCTGAGGAAATCCCTTCCTCCCTGGAGCAGATCAATAACCTATGATCAATATTTACCCAGAAATCAAAGCTTGGAGAGAGATCAGTTCACTGCACTGTCATGAAAGCACTTGCAGGTGGTTTTACCCCCATGAAGGACCAAGGTCAGTTGGTCAGTTTGAGGTTGATGAGACTGTTTCGCTGCAGTTCGCTGACACAAACAGACGCAGCAGCTTTTTCTCTCTCTTCAGTCATTCACATTAAATATCTCACCGTTTTTAGTCAGTACTCACGTTTGCTCCTTTTCTTCCCAGGTGCACAGTTGTCATTGGTTTGGCAGGTGTCAGCAGTCACAGCGCCTCAGATCTCAGTGGAGGGAAAATTCAACCTGCAGCAGGGCGGGTTGAACATGACGGATGCTGCTCTTCACTTCCTGTGTCACAGTGGTTGGCTCCACTGGTGCATTACCGCCACCTTCTGCTGTGGAGTTAGGGTCAGACGACAGGTCAACAAAAACAGACACACACTCACCAACTGTACAATCCCTCTTCAAGTCAGGCTCCTACATCACATCCCATAATAAGGCTGACAGGACCTGACCTGCGCTCACTGATCCTTTTAATGTGAAACCTGCAGCCTTGACTCGTCCCTGTCCTGGTCTCCACTGACCCCTGACCTCATATGAGCCAGGGTTTGTTTAACGTGGTGTCATCAGAGCCTCGTTCTCCTGATGGAGGAGCTGTTTGTTTCTCCTTCAACTAGAGAATCAGCTCTTTCTAACAAGCCCTGATTTGTCCTGTGTGACACTGACTTCAGGGATAAACTCATGAAGGAGTTGTTGAAGTTTTCTTTGGTTATTCTGGTTTACAGTGTTTTTATCTAGAAAATAAGGAGAAATTCACTGTGTTTTTAGTTTCCTCTTGTTCTCTGAGCTACTATCCCCTATTACAGTGAACAGAGTCTTTACTGAGTCTCAGATATAATGAGCTGAGGTTGAGCTGAGTCTGAAGATGAGGAGACTTGGAGATGTTTTTAAAAAGGACGACTTTAGAAGGAAAAGGTAGGACTAAGCCACTGGCTCAACCAAGAACTGCTTTGACTTCCTGTCCCACTGCAGCTAATTATTAGGACTTGATCAAAATATTCTGAATAAAAATGAAGAGAAAGATCATCAGGTTTAACACACACACTTTATTGCAGAGGGTTATCCACCATCATTTAGTAACATCAACACTTTCTGTTTGAGCCACAGTGGCTTTAATAACCAACAGCACGTTTCAGCAGGTGCGACTGTGTTTCTGAAGAATAAAGACGAGAACCAGAAAATAAGAAACTGATAAAATGGACTCAGTCCCCTCTTTAAACCAGCTCAGGTTAAATCTGACATGCAGGAGCAGAGGTCAAAGGAATGATGTCACATTTCATACAACAACAACAACAACAAACATCACAACAGACAATAAACATGTGGAAGGTTTTCATCTGAAAATAAATAACTGATGCCTGACGTCTCCCCCACACATGGACCGACACCACATGACTCCAGGTCCGGATGACCTCCGGCTGCTGATGTCAGCTGGTCGGGGGTCAAAGGTCAGGCTAGGGTTCCGACCGCAGCTCTTATGTCACCATGTACTCCTGACGCTTGTTGAGTCGGACCTGGCAGAGTGAGATGGCGCCAACCGCCACGTAGATGGCGGCGGCGATGAAGCAGTTGATGCCGACCTGGTTGTACAGACTGTAGATGTTCTGAGGAGGATTTTTACTGTGGGAGAGAAGAAGACAGACAAGTCTTTACCCACAAACTGGGATCATTTTAAACCAAAACCTCATCATGTGGTCTTCACTGATCTGGTTCTTGTGTTGTTTTACTGAAGCATCAGTTTTGTGTCTCACTTCAGTAGTGCGTCCTGAAGGATGTGGACCCAGGACTGGGACACTGACCCTGGACTGGGACACTGACCCAGGACTGGGACAATGACCCTGGACTGGGACAATGACCCTGGACTGGGACACTAACCCTGGACTGGGACACTAACCCTGGACTGGGACAATGACCCTGGACTGGGACAATGACCCTGGACTGGGACACTAACCCTGGACTGGGACACAGCTGATGAGCTTTAACTGATGTGTATATTCATGTTCATCAATGAATCTGTCCATTACTTTGTTTTTAATCGTGTCAACAATTATATTTTCTCGAGTCCTGTCTCAGGGTCTGTCTCAGGTCCTGTCTCGAGTCCTGTCTCAGGGTCTGTCTCGGGGTCCTGTCTCAGGTCTTGTCTCAGGTCCTGTCTCAGGTCCTGTCTCAGGGTCTGTCTCAGGGTCTGTCTCGAGTCCTGTCTCAGGTCCTGTCTCAGGGTCCTCTCTCGAGTCCCGTCTCAGGGTCTGTCTCAGGCTCCTGTCTCAAGTCCTGTCTCAGGTCCTGTCTCAGGTCCTGTCTCGAGTCCCGTCTCAGGGTCTGTCTCAGGGTCCTGTCTCAGGGTCCTGTCTCAGGGTCCTGTCTCAAGTCCTGTCTCAGGTCCTGTCTCAGAGTCCTGTCTCAGAGTCCTGTCTCGAGTCCTGTCTCAGGGTCTGTCTCAGGGTCCCGTCTCAAGTCCCGTCTCAGGGTCTGTCTCAGGGTCCCGTCTCAGGGTCCTGTCTCAAGTCCTGTCTCAGGGTCTGTCTCAGGGTCCCGTCTCGAGTCCCGTCTCAGGGTCTGTCTCGAGTCCTGTCTCAGGGTCTGTCTCGAGTCCCGTCTCAGGGTCTGTCTCAGGGTCTGTCTCGAGTCCTGTCTCGAGTCCTGTCTCAGGGTCTGTCTCGAGTCCTGTCTAAGGTCCTGTCTCAGGTCCTGTCTCAGGTCCTGTCTCGAGTCCTGTCTCAGGGTCTGTCTCAGGTCCTGTCTCAGGTCCTGTCTCAGGGTCTGTCTCAGGTCCTGTCTCAGGGTCTGTCTCAGGGTCTGTCTCGAGTCCTGTCTCAGGGTCTGTCTCGAGTCCTGTCTCAGGTCCTGTCTCAGGTCCTGTCTCGAGTCCTGTCTCAGGGTCTGTCTCAGGGTCTGTCTCAGGGTCTGTCTCGAGTCCTGTCTCAGGTCCTGTCTCAGGTCCTGTCTCAGGTCCTGTCTCGAGTCCTGTCTCAGGGTCTGTCTCAGGTCCTGTCTCAGGGTCTGTCTCAGGGTCTGTCTCAGGGTCTGTCTCGAGTCCGAGATGTAGAAATGTGTCAAATATTTGAACTGCCCCCGTTGATAAAAACTGGATGAAGTAATAGAAACATCTGGAACCCACTCGTCCTGAATGTCCTCCTTGGTGAACGGGACGTCCTCGATCAGCACGGCCGACTTCGCGCTGAAGAAGATCCCCAACATCGCCTGAAACAACAACTCCAGGTCAGAGCAGCGCAGACGACACGGCTCAGTATTCAGCCATCAGTTAACAGAAAATGTTCAAACATCTGCTTGAATCTCTTCGATGGGAAACGGAGGCAGATCCTTTTATAACCTGACAACTAATGAAAAACATGAACCCTTAAAGAAAATTAGAATTAGTGGATGTTGTCTAATTCATTCTTATTCTGTGGTGTGAGGCTGCGGTTTAACTCTTCTCACATTGTGGAAGTGGAAACACTGACTTCCTGCTCTGAAACATCACATGAGGGCAAAACAACCAGTCACATGACTCATCTGAAGCAGTTTTCTGCCTCTGAGTTCCTCAGTTAAAAAGATCAGCAGATGATCCTGGTTTAAATGCTGATAAAATCCCTCTTAGTGCTGTTTTAATGCTTCAAGGCTGTTTGTGTGATTCCTGAACAACGAAGGATCCAAAGGATCCTCGGTGGCGAAGCTTTCCCAGGATTCAATGGGCACTGATGATGAGTCACTTTTCAAAAAGGAGAATAAAGTGGACTCTGGAGAAGGAAGTGCTCTGGTGACCAGACCGTCTGGTTTCAGGCCGGCCCCCGAGGACCTCCTGAAGGATATGGCCCCTGGACTGGGGCCCAACTAATGGGCTTGAATGGTGATAAACCCCTGTTAAAGAAAACCAGACTTTAGCCTGATCCGCGCTGTTAATTACACAGATTACAGATGTTTGGCACGAGTTCACTGATCAACACAATATTACAGCTGTGATTTAAATTCACCACCTGATCAGGTGATTCTCCGTGGATCAATCAAAGGGAGTGAAAAGTCGGTTTTAATCGTCCTCATGTAGAAAACTGTTCATTTAAATTGACCGACAGTCAAAATCACCAAATTCTCACATTAATCGATTATTCGACTGATCCATCATTGATCACTAATGCAGTTTGTCCGGAGTCCGTTCAGTTTGGCCTCGGGCTCCGTCTATCACCCGGAGACGAGTCTCTGTCCAAGGATTACTCGGGAACAGCTGGTTCGTGGTTCATCGTTTCAATCGCCTCAGCTTCGACTGAAACCTGAAAAGAATCTTATTTTCTGAAGCGTCGTCGCTGATATTTCGCCTACTTCACGGTTTAGTTCCAGGAAATAGTCGGACCCAGAGAGCCATATTTCTTACCAGCATGATGACGCCCCAGATGCTGATCACTATCCCGCACGCGGCCATCTTCGGCCCGCAGAACAGCAGCGACGGCATCTCTGTCGTCGGCGCGAGCGGCTCCGATTCTCACTTTTCACCAAAAAACAAGAAACGTTCGTATCGAAGGACGGAGCCTCGCTGTCAGCTGATCCTCATCACTCGGCTCTACTCGGAGGAGCTCGGTACCCGTCGGAAGCCGGAGCGAAGCGACCAATGAAAATGTCTATCCCGACACGTCCCGCCTTTTCCGCTGAGTCAGCCAATGGTGTTCGACTTCCAAACTCGCGCAACATTCCCCTCGTCCCGTTTTACCTTTGTTGTACGATATTTATACTTTTCTCTGAACATGTGATTTATGAATAATTTAAATTATAATCACGACGCTGAATCGGATCAGAATCGGTCAAAGCTTCGTTTTTAAAAAAAGTCGCGCCAAGTTCTCAATGGAAGCCCGCTAACGATAGCCAGCTAGCTAACGTTACAGAAGCTAACTTTAGCTAGCAGCTAGCTGTGTACGTCCGTGTTATTGTTTTGATTGAAGAAGAAATTGACAGAAAAAAACTCAGCTCCTTCACAGAGATGACGTCAGCCTCCGCTAAGGTGAGTTTGTACCTGAGTGAGATCTGTGGTCTGCGAGCAGCTGCTGTTACTGAGCGGCTCTCACAGCTCCACGCCAGACTCCACTCACAAATCTCTTACTTTAACGCCTCTGTCTGTGACTGAATGTAAACGGACTTCACAAAGGGCTTTAATTCTTTACTCCGAGATAAACACAGTCTAAAGGTAGATTCGGCGAAGAGTTGATTCACAAAACATGTCCTGTATTTAAATACAAACAAAAACATTCACTCCCAAAGACAGTTAGTTTGTCAACGATGAAAAGTGTTCATCACCGTGAATGATGATCCAAAGAGTTTCAGTTCATCTGACACTGACACCATGAAGTTTGGACACTATTCTATTATAAAAGAATTTAATTGTGTCTTTCTTGGTTGACTAATTGATTAATTGTTGCAGCTCTGCGGTCAATTGTGTTTAAATGACCTTGATTTCTGTTTATCTACCAGTTATTTTCTCCGTTACTCATTTGATGGAAAACGACGAGGGGCTTTATAAACGTTAGAAAGTTTACACCTGGTGATCATCATCATCATCATCATCATTACAACACCTGCTATCATCAGACACGGTGATGATCACATGACCCTCGTTTCCGCAGGTCGGGGAGATTTTCTCTGCAGCTGGAGCTGCCTTCACCAAACTGGGAGAACTGACCATGCAGCTGCACCCGGTGTCTGACTCCAGCCCTGCAGGGTGAGACACACAGACAACAAACAAACAAACAATAAACAAACAATAAACAAACAAACACACAATAAACAAACACACAAACAATAAACAAACACACACACAACAAACAATAAACAAACACACAAACAATAAACAAACACACACACACAACAAACAAACAATAAACAAACAAACACACAATAAACAAACAAACACACAAACAATAAACAAAAACACACACACAACAAACAATAAACAAACAATAAACAAACAAACACACAATAAACAAACAAACACACAATAAACAAACAAACACACACAACAAACAATAAACAAACAAACACACAATAAACAAACAAACACAAACAATAAAACACAAACAAAACAAACTATAAACAAACTATAAACAAACAAACACACAAACAATAAACAAATAAACACACACAATAAACAAACAAACACACACACAAACAATAAACAAACAAACAAACAAACAAGCAAACACACATAAAATATTTGTCTGTAGGCAACAGTCTGAGTTTCTGTCTCTCTCTCTGCCCCCCCCCCCAAGGGCCAAATGGACGGAGACAGAGATCGAGATGCTTCGACTCGCTGTGCGTCGATTCGGTGACGACCTGAACAACATCAGCACCGTGATCAAAGAGCGAACAGTGTGAGTTCACCTGCTCATGATGTCATCAACATGTAAAACCCAGATGAGTCAGGTGAAGCTGACTCCTCCTCTTCCTACTCTTCCTCTTCCTCCTCAGAGCTCAGATAAAGAGCACGGTGAAGAGGAAGTTGTACGAGGACAGCCGAGTCCCCATTTCCTCTGAATCCCCGAAGAAGACCGTGAAGAAGTCCGCTGTTGCCATGACGCCAGCACCCGCCCCCTCTGCTCCCGCCATGATCACTGTGCCAACCTCACAGGTCGTCGTGGCAACAGGTATGCAGAGCAGCCCCTCCCTGGCCCCGCCCATCAAAAAGCAGAAAACGGCAGGTGAGAAATGACAGGAAGTCACTGTCTAATCGGATTTAAATGGCGATGTACTGCTCTTCCTCGCCCCCTTTCCTCCTTCCCTCCTCATCCTCCTCTCCCTCCCCATGCAGACGTGACCCTCAGCGCTCTGAATGACTCGGATGTGAACAGTGACCTGGTCGATATTGAAGGACTCGGCGACGGCTCCTCCAGCAAGAAGCTCAATTTTGACCAAGGTCAGTGCTCGTTAACAGGTACCAGCTCATCACCTGGTTATTGTCACCAGGTAGAAACTCATGAAGTGTCCCTTCACCTGAGGGGGTGTGGCCTGAGCTGACTTAATGAGTTCAGTTTTACCTGTGTCCTCAGAGAGCCTCAACCTGGACTCCAGCCTCATCATGAACTCCAGTGACCTCCCCCTCCTCTCCCGCTGACCTTTGACCCTCAGAGACGAGAGCGCAGCAGGAGTCATGTCGGCCGGCCTCACTCGTCCTTCCTGTTCCACTCTTCACCTGACATTCATGATCTTTTCTTTTTAAAGGCCTCAGTAAAAAAATACTTTGAGTTAAAAAGTTTTTTGGATCCAAACGTGAGAAAAGTTAATTTATTAGATTTTTTAAAGAGCAGGTGACATCTTTGTCTTTGTAGAATCACTGAGAAACACAAGATTTTTATTTACAGTTTTAAAATCAGACAAAAAGGAAACAGGTTTCTTTCATCATGAATCGAAGTTGAGCTACAGCTTCACGTGGAGAAACCATCATCATCGTCATCTTCTTCTTCAGCTGAACACGGCGTCCAACCTGTCGCTGCTCTAACGCTGGTGTCGGGGAAACATGATGAATTCCTCAGTTGTTTGTTTTCTTGTCTCTTGAAGCCTTTTGTCTCGCTGTCAGCCACAGAAACCTATTGACCAATCAGTGATGTGCAGAGCTACAAGCCCCGCCCCCACTAATCATGACCCTTCAGAGAGGATTCTCCTGAACTCTGAGAGGAAACAGTCAAACGATTAAACCGAAGAAACAAACAAATGAAAAATTCCCCCTGAACCCAACCAGGACTTTTACTTTGAAAGATGAGTCTGGTGTTATTCTGGCTTCCTGTCCCAGCTCTGATTTGTTCCCACTTTGAAGAGGCTGTAATTAATAATATTACATTAATCAGACTCATTGAACTGACATCGAATCATGAAGCAAGATGTGAGTGAGAATCATCAGTGAAAACAGTTTCATTATGTTCAGTAAAGAATTTCAAGCTGCAGCTTCCTGGTCTGTTTCTGTTCAGTTTATTGTTTGTGTTGTTTTTTGATGTAACTGTTGTGTCGTCCAACAAAACCACAAAAGCTTCAGTTTAAATTCACAGAAAACCAACAACTACTTTCTAAATCATTAATTATCTAATCTCAGCGTCTTTGTGACGATTCTCTGCTTTTCTTCATCCTTTGTGGAAAAAAAGTTATTTTCTAATTTTTTAAATAATTTTCTTTCTGAATCGGTCGAATATTTTCTAGATTAATGATTCGCTTCAATAAAAAATGGTGGAAACACTCATCATTATTCAAATAAAAAGTAATAAAAATAAAATATTAGAATCTACAACAATAAATTCAAGCATTTTAAGAATTTAAACAATTTAACAAATAATTTGTAATACAATTAATTGTTTTGTAAATTGTCTATAAATATTAAACTGTTCATCAATAAATAAAGACAGAACTTTAACAACATTGAATTTGAATATTAACAATTTCAAACATTATCTTTTAGATTTGTTGAAAAATTAACACATTTTCTGGTTTGGTACAGGTTTTATTTTGATATTTTCATATACAATATAATATATATTTATAGTGTGTACATGAATTGTTTCCACTAAAAACTAAAGTCATTCTGCGTCATTTTTACAGCCACGAGATCATCAGGAGGGAATGAACACTTGAATATAGACTTTTATTTTTTCGGCTGCATAAAAATACATTCTCATTTTTTTGAAGAAAATTTGTCCAAAAAGAAAAAGAACAGAAAAATATCTACATTTTGAAAATACTGTGAATGATTTTATCAATGTGCTTTTAGTTCCCTTTATCTTCTTCAATAAAACTCCAGCAGCCCTGCCGGATCATTCTTGATTAGCCATTAGCTTAGCATAAAGACTGGAAACAGGAAGAAACCATTGATGTTTTTAATTCCTCATTTGACTTTTGGTTTTGACAGTTTGGGAAGTTTAGCTCACAATCATTTGATTATCAGTAAATCCACTAATTACTGTTTTTGGTGTTAAATTGTCAAAAATAGTGAAAAAAACAAATCACAGCATCAACGTCCTCAGTGTCTTTGTCCGACCAGCGTCCAAATCCCAAAGACAAACCGTGACTAATTTCAGCAGTTACTGTTCACGTTTGATGGATAAACTGGTGAAAATAACAAACCAATACTTAGTTTTGTTGACAATTTGATCAAATGACTAACTTGATTAATTCGGGTTCTAGTTTAAACAAACAAATCAAAAAATAAGGATTTTTTCTGTTGTGAAATTAAAATCTAAAGATAATAAAATATTCTTTAAAGTTCATCACAAGCATAAACTGAAGGTCCAGATCTTAGTGTTTTAAAGTGTCTGTTAACTGGACCTTGTGTTCACATTATTTGGTCACAGGGTTATTGATTATTGGTGATTATTGGTGATTATTGGTGCTGAGGAATCACTGCGCTCTGCCAGAGTGAAACGTTCCTTTAACACTGAACAAACGTTGACAGGAAGAAAACAGCGCCAGCGTCAACAACCTGTCAGCAGCATCAGGTGAAGAAAAACAAGGTAAAACGGGCTGAAGACACATCGACCAACAGAAGCATCGACGCTTTAACGACGTGCAGCTACACATCGACATCACCTCAACTTCCTCTTAACCAGTTTTCTCTTAGTTTTTTTTTTTTTTTAAATCAAATTATTCGATTTTCACAAGAAACTGTTGTTTTCATTTGATCTGTTTCATCATTAAAACTCATCTAAACAAACGTTAAAGCAGTTTGTCATAAATATAAAATATATTTCAGGGGTTTGTCAGGATGAACAAAATCATTAATTTATAAAAAACTCAGCTTAGAGTTTTATTTTTTACTAGTTCTCAGTGATGTCAGAGGAAACTATATATTTTATGTCACTGATTGGTTCCACTTTAATCTCCTGCTACTAATCTGGAAAGACTTTATAAATCAGACTGATTCACAGAACCAAGACAGGATCGACCCACTCTTCTGATTGGCTGACTGTTAGTAGAGCTACAGACCTTTTAACATAAAACAAGGGTCTCTGATATAAAACTTGGATATAAAATATGGAACTTTGATAGTAAATGTAGAAAGAGAAAAGAAAGAAAACAAGTGAAAGGATCTGGATTAAAGATGAAAATAAAAGATTTGAGCTTCGACGCTGCAGCTCGACGCTTTAAAACCAGAGAAAGATCCAATCAGGACAAAAACACATGAACACTGTTCTTCCATTATTACAATTATCACAACAATTGGAAAACATTTTTGCTTTTGATGAAGAATTTTTGGCTTGAGAAACATTCACAGAAGCAGAAATTCAGGCGAGCACCAGAGAAAACTGACGTTTAACTACAGAGTCGGCGTCTGGACGTGAACCAGCTACATCAGAGCAGTTTGTCTTCATCCTCCAACAGTGTGCAAAGATTAAAGGAACAAACTTAAAGCTAGTTTGTGTTTGTGCAGATGTGAATTTGGCAGCGAGGAAAGTCTGTTCAGCTTCTCAGGGATGTTATTAAGACGGTTTGTCTAAGTGTCTACAGATAAAACCTGTCAGTGTATTTTACCCCTGGAAGAACATTGTATGAAAACATTCATGATTTGTGCTTTAAATTCTCACACTGATGTTAAAATCACAAAACACCAACTGACACACGTCGACCAGAGGAAGTTGACATGAACATCACTTCATCACTATATTTAGACATTTTAATAGTTGTCAACTTTGGCTTCTTTTGTTCAATTAAAAAACAAAATGAATGTGTGTATATACACACACACACACACATTTGTTTATATATCTGTGTGTATATATATATATATATATATACACACACACACGTATGTGTAGGATTTTTTTTCTTAAAGTAAAAAGCATTAAAAAAAGAGACATGTACAAATATCCACAATTTTAAAGACATAATTTTTTTCTTCCTCAAAGTAAAAAGTGTCAAAAAGCGACAGCGTTGAATGATAATAATAATCATCCTGTAACCTGGGACACATGGGGGTCGTTTCCATCACACTGACCATTTTAAAGCTATAAACTGATGTGAACTGACCTGAAACAGAAACAGGTTCAAAGATAAAGCAGCAAAACTTAAGAGCGTTTCTGGAAAGGTTTGATGAGGTGGAGCAGCTCTCACCGAGGGAGGGGGGTAAAGACGCCTCCGTACAAACACGTCTCTCAGGCGACAGGTCAGCTGATTAGAAAAGAGCTTCCTGTCGGCGCCGGAGGAGAAATCTGTCCCATCTGATGTGAGGAAGAAAACAAAACGACCCGACCGCCGCGCCTATGAAACATGGCGACGCCTTTAGGCACAACGATGAGCGAAAGTACAAAACTGTACAATACTGTGCAAGTGCAAAGGTTGGAAGCAGAACTGCAGCTCGACAAAGTCACTGGAAGTGAAACTTTACAATGATTTCATCAAAGAAAGCAAAAAACAAAACTGTACATTAAATCCACTTCGTCAGTTGTAGATCTGAAGATGGTCTTCGATGCTCTGCAGAGTTTGGAATGAATCCATCAAAACATCAAAACCTCATCACAATAAACATCTGTGCAAAGTCACACCAGTTAAACTGATGCTGTGCATTTAAACGACAGCCTGGTTCGTCTCTTCACGACAGTGAAACTGGAAGTTCATTAACGATACTGAATTATTAGAGCGGCCCAGAGCTGAGGATCGACATCGGTTCCTGAACATCGGCCTGAAAACAGCAACACATTCATGACAGGAGACGGGAATAAAAACGACGGGGTTGAGCTGTTGAGCTGAAGTCGGTCAGAGAGAAAACCGGGTGTGGATGGACCTTCAGGAGGGAGGAGCCACGACTTCCTGCACTTTCAATATGTTCGATCAAACCTGCAGGTGTGAAGAAAAGTGAGCACGAAGCAGCCGCTTCACAAACAGAAACACTATTAACAAACGGCCACAAGTTCTTCATTCTGCCGCTGACCAGGCGCCGAGTTGGCAAACTGCTCTCCCGTCCTGCAGCAGAACCATCGGCCAAACCTGAACAGACTGGAGACCGGTATTTGGAGTCTGTCCGGTTCAGGGTCTGATCCTTCAGAGACCGGCTGTCCCGTTTCCGAGGCTCCTTCAGATACGTCCTCTTCTTCATGGATTCACCTTCAAACAGCTGGTGAAGCCCAGCCCAGTCCTCAGGTCTCTGACAACGTCGCAGATAAACTTAGTCAGAGGTACGGGGACGTACCCGGTCTACGAGGGACCACCTTCAATGACCAAATGTGCCCAGCAATGTCCACGCCTTCATGGACTAACTTGGTCTATGAAGGACCACACTCCTTTGCCGTGTCTCCTGGAGGATGTGGCCCCTGAAGTGGGACGAATCATCTTCAGACCTTCTTCATGTCGACTCCATGAAAGTCAGGTGACCTGATGTGAAAATCACTGACCCTGGTTCACAGTCCAGGCCTTAATCTACAGGTCCATCAGTCACGAACACTTCAGGACCTGGTCTAAACACATCTGAAGATCCTCCCGGTAGAAAGATCATGTAG
>CM076660.1:127448-150029 GCA_038496675.1 Rachycentron canadum | reverse complement strand
GAGTTTATCACTGAAGTCAGTGTCACACAGGACAAATCAGGGCTTGTTAGAAAGAGCTGATTCTCTAGTTGAAGGAGAAACAAACAGCTCAGAGCATCAGGAGAACGAGGCTCTGAAGGCCTGATGGAGGAGACTCTGAGGACTGAGGAAGGTTAACAAGGTTAATCTCCCTCATGATTCTGGGATAATTTCCACTTGCTTATTTTGAGGTTTAACTGATTCAAAGCAAATGCTAAACATCAAACCCATGAACATGTGAGGACTCACACTTATCAGCAAGTTGTTTATGAGGCAGGTTTAGTTTAAGATCTAAAACTGCAAAATCTTACGGTGGCCCTTAGGTGCCAAAACACATTCAGAAAACAGTGGAGCTGCAAACACTGAGAACACAGTGAATAAAATTAAAATGTTGATTCTGTTACTTTTTATTTCATCATTCAAATTAATAAATAGGAAAAAGCAAACAGTGATTGTGACCTTTAACCTTCCGAAGGTCCTTCATGCAGTAAATTTTCTGTTGTGGTTTAATTTGATAATACAGTAATGGCGCTGAAAATGACACTAAAACAGTTTTGTCCAGAAATTAAAATCAGGTCTTTAAAACTTAAAGTCTGCGGCCGTGCTAGCAGCTCTGTAACGCTGTCCTTACCACACTCTGCTTTGAGCTAAACATTAACATCAGCATGCTAACATGCAGGTTTAATATTCGGCATGTTAGCATGCTGATTAACATGCTAAATAACACTAAAGTCCAGCTGAGGCTCATGGGAACGTCCTCAGTTCTGCAGGTGTTTGATCGTAAACCAAGTTCAGATGTGACCTGATGGTCAGAGTCACTGGGTTATTATGGTTCATCCTGAAGGGAGTGTGAATGTCTGAAAGTTCATCACAATCATCCAGCTGCTGTTGGGATGTGAACCTACATGAGAAGCGAGAGCACTACAGACAGAGGGATTCTTCCTCTGGGAACCATGACTTCAGTGTGGATGCAGGTGGTAGATGAACGTAACCGAATACTACAACTGATGAAAACAGCTCAGACTGTGATGCTGAGGTCACCTGTTACATCACATGACATTACAATCTCATAATAACACTGAAATACAACAACAACTTCTACTTCCTGTATCATTGTCGCCACTGTTTAAACCTCATTTATAAAGGATTCATCGTCACTTCAAGGTTTTGGGAAATCCTGCTCCAGCAGACATTTTAACTGTGTCCCAGTTTGGAGACGAGGCGGTGAGACTAGGTTCCTTCAGATGTGTCCTTTTCTAACAGGTGAATCCTTCGTGGTTTCTGAGGGATGTGGCCCCTGAACTGGGACACAGCTTAGTTATTAACCATTGATTAATCCACTAATTAAAGCTTACAGACCCTTTGAATGGATCCTTGTCAGGAAAGTGCTGCACTGTACCTTTGAATAATTTGGAAATGCTTGTTTTGAACGTAAGCAGTTTCCCCAGAGGATCCACCAAAGGTTCCAGTCTTGGTTCAGGTGCAGTTGAGACTGTTTGAGTGTCACACTCTCATTTTTTCTCTTCTTGTTTTCTTTGACTCATTCCTTAGACTTTTATTTCTATCCTTCCTTGCTTCCTTTCCTCCCTCCCTAGCTGACAGGATCCACCACTAGGACTTTACACTCCCTCTTGGCGATCTTGTCCAGCGACAGCAGCGTTTTGTCCTGTGGCGGCAGGTAGAGCGGCCGACCGACCGGAGAGCCAACAGGGGGGGTGATGGCCCGTCGCTCCATGGCACTGCCCGTCCTGACAGATGCAGAAACAGATGTGATAAGATGACTGAAGTAAATCACATGACATCGCATTGACTCTTGATGGTGGTACCTCATGATGTGGGATCGAGACGGCTGCTGGTGGGAGAAGGACTGGGATCGACCCAGACTGGCCTGGTGTCGGTCCAACAGGTCTCGAACTGCCGGACTGGATGGGCTGTTTTTACCTGCGTGGTGACAGGAGACAACCATCGACTCAGTTTGACAGTTTGATGTTGACACTGACGACACGGCACCAAAATTAAGTCCAATATGAAGAGAAGTATTTTTCTGCAGCTCAGTGGTGATGCTCTGCTGTGACTTTGAGTCAAGCTGTGAACAGGTCTCCACCAAACCTCAATGAAAAAAAAAACAAAAAACTATTTTTTCCTTTACAGTGGAAAAATCATGAACATGAACAGCCGCCCGCGACTCTGCAATGATAAGTGATATAAATGATGGATGGATGGATGATGTCCCTTTAACTGAACTGTGGCTGGAAAAAAGAAAAAGAGCCAAACTGTCTCTGTCTATTGTTCTTCATCTTAAATCAGCTGTTGATGAACCTGAACTGGACTGTGTGTTTGTGTGTAACAGTAGCTCTGACGATGTAACTGAAGGAAGTGAACTCTCTTACGTGACAGAGGCCGAGCGTCCGGTGGAGGGTTGGAGACCGAGGCCGTGAACTGAAGCTTCAGCTTCATGTGCTGACTCAGCTGGAGTGAGACAGTTAATGAGAGGAGAAGAAGACTGAAGACACATGTGACCAGATGTTCAGAGGCTGAAGATGTATGATATGTTATAGACGATATGATTAAATAAACTCTTCAAATGTCAAACAAATTGAGATCACTTCACTTTACACTTTGGTAAGAAACTAGTATTTCTACTGCATCACAGAGAAGAAATGTTTTAAAGAGCGATCTGAGATCAGGTTGTTGTCAGTCAGAAACTTAGGACTTAATATTGTCTCAAACGAGACAGGACGACACCATTAAACACAAACTGTGACACAAAGATGTGACTTGAAAAAACTTTTTCAAAATCTTTCTTTAGTTTCTTTTTTCTTGTCCATTTAAGGTCAGGACCGGGTCAGGACAAGGTTAGGACAGGGTGAGGATAGGGTCAGAATTGGGTCAGGACCGGGTCAGGACAGGGTCAGAATCAGGTCAGGACTGGATCAGGACCAGGTGAGGACTGGGTCAGGACAGGGTCAGAATTGGGTCAGGACTGGATCCGGACTGGATCAGGACAGGGTCAGGACAGGGTCAGGACCGGGTGAGGACTGGGTCAGTACCTCGTACAGTCCTGGTTTGAGGATCTGAAAGGCCACGCTGAAAGACAAAGTGCTTCCTTTCCGACAGTGGCCGAGGTTACTGAGGGGAGTGTGACAGACGACGGCCGCCAGATCTGCATCTTCACTCTGACCACGACCTGAACACACACACATCAGATTTATGTTTATTTTCAGTTTTCAGTCTGAAATGATTCAGCTGACATGGTCAGTGATAAAAATCAGCCAGTTTCAACTTGTGCTAAACATCATGTAACAGAACGTCACATAAACAACACGTTAACAGTAACGTGACAGAATCCTTTACTCGTACATTAACTCCTCACCAGTTTGTTAGGAAGTGAGTGTAAAGTTAAGTTAAGTCCTGACAACATCAGTATCACACACTGACCTTCTGGCGTCCAGACAAGTCGCACAGCCAGGAAGTCTTGCAGGTTGTTGAGCAGAACGTATTTGACCTTAAAGTGCTCCTTCACCCTGACGGTGCTCGGACAGCTCGCCGTCATGACGAACCGTGGCCGGTCCAGACGGATACTGGGGAGTCTGAGCGGGGTGTAGAGGAGAGGGGTTTACTGTACTGTTACTGTGTCAGCTCTGTCAGTGACTGGGATCATTTCAGAACGAAGGCCCTTCATTCTGCCTCTCTGCTGTTTCTGGACATGTCAAACAAACACTGGCAATTTGGACAATTTGACACCTGTCTGTAACTAGCTAAGGCTACTAGCTAAGTAACTAGCTAAGGCTAGTCACCTGTCAGTGATCCAAGGGTTATCCTCAATGTGCAAACATCCCCTCACTTTTCTGGAATAATGTTTTTATGATCTGTTGGTCAGGTGTGATGTATGAATGTTGTGTCTCTTGGACCAAAATATTCAAACCACTGAATTCTATTGCCGTTCAAATATTTGTTCATAATGTGCAGTAAAATGATAAATTAATATTTCACGATTAACCCCAGATAGCTGGTGCTTGAATAGCTAAAGCCTTTGTTAACAGGACATGGTCACGAAAAAGACAAAATATAGATACAATAATTGGAAGTCAAGCTTGTTTCCAGGGACAATACCCTGCTGTCGCCACAGGGGGGCAGTAAATTACAAACAGACCTCAGATCCTTTCAGAGACAGAAAGCTGCTCTGAGATCAGATGTAAAGAGAAAAAAAAACTTCACTTCAATGTTCTAATAACTGAGGTGAAATGCTGCTCGTCACTGTATTATTCAGTTTTGTCCACACAGGTGACTGAAAACTGTCCTGCTTGGTCTTTACCTGTAGTGGGTGTAGATACAGTTGGTAAAAGGCATCTTGGCAGTTGACCACTGCAACACAGCAACCAGAGGAACCTCCAGCCCCTGAAGAGCAACACATAAAATCTCAATCAAGCAAAATTAAACAGTGAACATCATTAGAAATCCCTTGGAGGTGCCTTTAAGAACAACCACAAAAATGTGTCCAAACCTCATTGGAGTCATCCTGTGGGATGTCATTGAGGTGCAGCTGGAACAAGAAGTCGTGTTCCTCCAAAGCGCTGAGCATGCTGGGAAGGTGGCAGGCCAGGCTGTCCACCCTGCAGAAAGACGCCATGCCGACTTCACCTGACTGGTGGCTGCAGAGCAGGAGAGGAAGCAGTGTGAACGTCGTCAGGTCAAAAACATCAAACTGTCAAAAGGCTGACGTTCTGTCACAGCTCATAACACAGGAAGAGCAGGTGAGGAACATAACAGTGTAATGTACAATAACTTCACATAACAGAACATAATCTGACATCATGGAATATAAAGTAACAACATAGGTGACAGAAGGTGATCATCACGTAACATAATGTAAGATAACCTCATGTAACATAACGACACTGTAAAGTAAAGTAATTTTACAGATGTAAGATAATATAGCATAACATGCTGCAACAGAAGCGGGAAATTACGTAACGTGACAGAACATAACGTAACAGACAGAACAGAAAAGAACACGACACAATACAAATTTTTAAAAACATATATTAATGAATCATAACAATTTAAAAACAAAACAGAAGGAAATGTGACAGACAGTACAGAAACAGAAGGTAATAAAACTTAATGCATGATGTAATAAAATGTAACATTATAACAGAAGGTACAGTAACAGGACACAATAGAGCAAAATGTAAGAATGTAAAGTAATAAAATGTAAGAAATATATATATATAATGTAACATGAGTAACATGGTGATGGAACATACATAATGTATTTCTACATAATGTCATGTTTAATTATGGGACACAACATCATGATAACATATTGTTACACATATTGTATCATCATGTAACAACAACATCACAAACTACCAGCTTCATAAAAAACCTCATAAAGTCAAATTTGACATTTGACATAGGTGATACAACATAAGTCAGACACGACAGAACTCATCTTCACAAGAACACGTATGTCTGTACGCACCACACATTGTCCACCAGCAGAACGGAGCCGTCTGGCATCATGGGAAGGTAGGAGGCGTTCAGGTTTGGTAAAATCCGAACATCCCGAATACTCACCTCCTCCTGAGAAGACTCATTCAACACTGACAGAGGAGAGGAAGGAAACTATTTTATCGAACACATGTTAATTTTGTCTTGTGCTTTTTAACTAGAATTAAGTTTTATTTTCTGTCAAGATGTTTTTATGCTGCCCTGTTGGTCAGGTCTGATGTGTGACTGTTGTGTCTCTTGGACTACATTCAAACTACTGGAACAAAATAAAATGATTGGAAATTTAAATATTTCTTTATAATGTGCAGTAAAATGATGATATGTCAATGTTTTATGAGATGATAACTAGACAATAGATTCCACTGTCCCAGTTTACAGATGTCAAACCATTAAAATGAATCAACCTTATAAAGGAAACATGAACGAGAGGATGCACAAGCTTCTTTAGATTCTGTCCTGATGCAGATTATCATCAAACACCATAACATTTATTCTGTTTACATGAACTTTAACTTTCAAATGTCAATGAGAGACCAGTTTTCCTTCATTCATCAATCAGATGGTTCCTGTTTTTCTGCTGTCATCTATTACACCAGGAACACGTTTGTCTGCTGCGAATCCAAAAACAGCAGCAGCAGCATTGATGAAAACATGACGTCCTACCTTTGAGGATGACGAGGTGCCTCCCAGAGACGGTCATCTGCTTACAGCGGAGCGTTGGAGGCGGCAGGACAGTCAGAGTGGTGCTCACTGTGGATGAAACTGTCATCTGTTCAAATCGAACACAACGGCTCCAGCACCCCCCCCTTAAACTAACATACTAACTGAATCTTCCCTGAATCTGAAACCGACCCACATGGAAGGAACATACTGCCCCCAGGTGTATACAGCTGTTACCACAAGTAACACTGTGACACGTCCAGTTGCCTATTCCACTGCATATTTACTCCCAAAATAACATGATGGGCTTAATTGTGAGTTTCAGATTTCAGACCACTTTCTGGAAAGTGAGGACATTTAGTCCACTTGGTGGGGGTAATTTTACAGCTGACATTAGGGTCAGTGGGTCCTAAATAGATTCTGTAATAAGGGTGTTCACGAGTATAAAAGCACAAATGCATGTGTACTATACCCTGAGCCTTGAAGGTGTTCAGGTCATGTCTGAAGGTGTGTGTCGGTTCTCGTTGCTGCAGGACGCTCAAGTAACCAAGTTCCTGCACCTCTGCTTTCTCCGCCTCCCTCTTCCACACTGTGACCATCACCTGAACACAAATAGTGTTAATAATTAAATCGACAACCAGTGTCAGGGTCTGTAAAATGTAGGAACTGTTTGATAGAAGCAAAACCCAGATCACAAGAACAGCTACACTTAGTGTGACAATGTCCTAAAAAATATGAACTCAAAAAGAGACAGACTTGCTGACCTTGACTTTTAGGGTGCTGACAGGAAGTTTGTCCAGAGAGACGGTGAGGGGGAAGATCACTTCATCTGTCAACACCACCGGCTCGTCCAGAGGAGACTGACATGGAGAAACAAGATTTTCAGCTCTCACTGGGTTTTCAGTAACTTCACACAGTCACAGCTCAGAGGTACAAATATTTAACCAGAATAAAAATAAGTGATGCCAACGTCTTGAGAGGCAGATGCTGGGTAGAGGTTGCACCATTGGTCTCTTGTAACTTTATTCCCATTTTAGAGTTAGTATGCAGGGTGGCATGGTGGTGCAGTGGTTAGCACTCAGATAGTGGACGGTGTTAGCATGCTAATATTTGCTATTAGCACTTAACACAAAGTACAGGCAAAACTCATGAGAATGTCGTCTTGTTATCGACGTTTCTGCCTCTTTAGAGGATGTTTTTCTTTCCATTGTTGCCAAGTTTTCCTTGTGGCGGCAACTGTTGGCTCTCTATGATCACGATGACAAAGAGACCCAGTCTAGACTATCTAACTACCCCGTCTGTGTGGTTGAAGTTGAGATATTTCATTGAGTAACACAAAACTTTAAGGGTTAGGTGGTACTACAGGATAATTCAAAAGGTCACCAAATTAATTCATCATCTGGGGAACATGAATGTTTGTAGAAGACAAGGCAATCTATCCGACAGCTGCTGATATTTCAGTCTGATATAGGGCTGTAAAGTGAACCTTCATTCTATCTAATGACCATCAGGGAGCAACTCCACTGGCTGGAAAAAGGAGTCAGACTGTATTGTATTGTTCTTTTTACATGAAGGTCCCATTTAGAGAAAAAGACCATAAAGCGGGGTATGCATCAGGGGGTGTGGCTACCACATGATTGACAGACTGTACCAGAAATGGCTTGCCGGCAAACGCACAGAGCAGGTCAGATCCACCCCTCACTCCTCCTCAGCTCCACTTTCTCCTCTAAATATGGTTTGGAGGCTTCAAACAGCAGCTCACAGACCGATGGGTGATGTGACCGTGGCCTGAACTAAAGTAGAGGACAGACGCTGGCGTCCCTGCAGCTGTAGTTGCTGGACTTGCAGTTTATCCCCTGGCCTATCACCCTGAGCATCAACACCACTGTACCTGAACAGGTGCCCTGCGGAACTCCCTCAACGCCGTCCCAGACGAGTTATGGATGAGCAGTGGTTTGCAGTCCCTGAAGCTCCGACACCGGGAGTCCACCCTGCTGCCAAGTGCTGCAATTGCTGCCTCTGCTGCTGCAATATAGTCTTCCTCGCCGTCTTCGTTAGCCTCGTCCCCACTGCTCTGGTAGTCATGGTGATGCTGGTGGTGATTGCCTCTGTGGCGGTTGCTCTCACCTGGACTCACGCTGGCCACAGCACAGAGAGAACCGGCCAACTCCCTCCACGCCCGGCTACTGGCCGACTCAGTTCCGAAACCTGCTGCAGTGCCATCACCGCCGACTGCCGGAAAAGGGACATAGAAAATACAATTAACATTTAAAAATTCACACTAGTCTTCACTGGTTACATATGTTCCATAAACCTTCACTTATCATTGCTGCTCTGCTGGTTCTGTCCCATATTCTCTTGTGTTTCATCCCTGGTTTAGTCCAGCTCTTGCTCTGGTTTGGTTCAGTATTCTGTGGCATTTTAGCCAAGTTTGGTCCAACATTTCTCTGTGTTTTAACATTTGCTTTTTTCTGGTGTCTGTAGTGTTTAAAATCTGGTTTAATCCAATATTCACCACACTTTCACTCGTGTTTTAAGACTGATTTGTTCCAATATTCACAAGAAGTTTAACCCTACTTTGGTCCAGTGGTCTCTAGTGTAGCTCCACTTTGTGCGATATCATGTGTTATTGTACCTGTTTATGATTAGCAGCAGCACAGACGATGCACATGATCCACTCTTTTTGATACATCTGAAGATGTCAACAACATTGCACTCAGCAAGACAAAAATCAAAGAGCTCAGTGAATATTAGTGGTTCTGCCTGTGAAGTGGGACATTTTTCTCCACTCTAATGTGTTCGAGAGTTATTGACAGTCCCAGACCGGAATAAAGCATTTGTTCTGTTAAATGTTCTGTTAAATAGGATGGACTCAGTTTTATCTGGTGGTGATGTCTGTATTTTTTATTTTTTTTTGTTTTGTATTTTGTTGCAAAATGTTTTGTTTTAACAATATATATAAAAAGTTTTGCATTTATATTTATATATACATATAAGTGTGTAGTTATAGCCTAGAACGTCCTCTAATACTGCACATGTTGAGTCTGGTGCTGTGGATAAAACTTTTATCCATATGCACATGATAAATCCTGCAGTGATTCTAATGCAACACAATTTTACTGCATGTTAAAAAATATCAATATTTTATTTTGCATTCACCAGTATTTTAGAGAAAAGTACATACTAATCACAGTGTGGTTTTATGTTACATCCTAACAATATAAATGATAAATGATAGGATATTTGATCAATATTAAATATATACTTGTTCTGATGTAAAATACTGATGTTTATATCAGTGAGATCATATCATGATACAGAAACATAACACGAATCTTTCTCCCCTCCGCCCTTTCATCCGAGCCGGATGGGAGGGGGGCGTCCTCCCGTCCCCCCCCCCGCCTTACCGGGGCCGTGTTCGGTCGGCGTCGCCCCAGCGTCCCTGCAGCGCAGCACCAGAAGGAAGCGGACCGTCTCCCCCAGGTAGAGGTGGCTCCGGCGGGGAAGAGTGCGGTACCGGGCCGGGTCCGACAGATCCGTGATGGGCACCGCCGGGAAATACATGAAATACTCGCACTGCGACTCCATCATCTGCACCATGGCGACGACCGGAGGAGGCTGAGCGAGCAGGAGCAGCACCGGAGTCAATGCACGGAGACAATGAAGCGGTCACTTCCTGCCTCCACTGTCAGAATAAAAGCACGCACTGAGTTACACAGCGGTGAAAAATTAGACTATTGCGCCTCGCAGCGGCCAAATCATGGCAGACACAAGCAATGGAGTGTAAAAAAACAACGAAACAAAACTCACAGCTCAAACAATCACATCATAAATACATAGAAAGTATTTAGTATACATTTGTTTATGCTGGTATTTAATGGCTGATGTTAGTTTTCTTGTTATTATTGTTGGGAAAGAGTTGTCGGCTTCATGTATTTATGCCTATTCACATTATTATTAAGCATACACAAGTTCCAAAATCCAGATATTATCCAAACAGCAAATGGGTAATTAAATGAATGGTGTCCAGTTGGTTTCAAAGCATTTTTCAATGGGAGCACAACCTGAGGAAGAACTGAATTTTTCATTTGTGTAAATTGGTTTTGAAGATGATCATATTCATTTCCGAAATTAAATCCTGTTGTGTGCTTTTTATTTGTTACGTTATATACAGTAGTGTATTTGAATAGCCTAGTGCAATTTAATGTAAACAAGTAACCAATGGGGGAGAACAACAGAAAATGCATCAGAAAAAATAAAGAATCAATGTATTAATCAATGAAAAAAATGCATATTCTTGTAGTGGTGTAACTACACGCCATTTATTTCCTTACACTTCGAATAAAACTGACATTTAAACTGTGTCGGCAGCATCTGCTTTGGCCATGAGCCTCCATTAAATGGCTAATTCCAATAAAAAAGTAATCTGAAGTTGCTGTGAACCTGTTTTGATGCTTCGCTCATTACGGTAGATTTTTCCTTTGTCCGTCACATTTGTAGTTTGTGGGTCGATGATTTATCTGGACCTGGCACCACAGAGCTGGCTCCGGCTCCATCTTGGTCTTCCGACCGTTGGTTGTTTTGCTCGTTGTACGGAATCCGTCGATTGCGGACGTTAAAGCGGGAATTCGGGGGACGGCGCGGAGCTCTGTTATTGGTTGAATAAACCTCGTGGACCGCTCATTTGCCGTTTGTGTGGCTCGCTCTCCACCGCCGCCATTTTTTTCGGCGTCGCCATTTTGTGCCGTCATTGGAGAAGCGCGGGCTGAAGGCGTAGTTGGAAAATCAAGTAAAACAAAAGTTCAAATTAGCTGCGTATTATCATTTTATTATTATTGTTTTTTTTTTACTAGAATATTTTTAATTGAGTAAACCGAGGACGGAGGACACCGGGACGAATTTACGAGGAAATTAAAAATGTAAGTTAGAAATCTAGCTTACAGGAGGATTGTCAGTTTATTAGGAACACCTAGCTAAACCTAAATCGGCCTCAACAGTCCTGTAATCAATCCTCCTTCACAAAGGTTATGAAGTTCAGTTGTTAATCTTCTGTCTGTGGTGCTGTTGAATTGTGTTGTAATTGTATTGTGTTAAACAGGGTTGTTTGTTGTGAAGCCTGATTAATAGGACAAATTAATAGGAACAACAGCAGAGGAATTACACAACAGACAATTCTACTTCACTTGAGTCATATTTCCAATCCGTTTTAAATCACATTTCTACATTTTAGAGGGAATATATAAAAATATACTTTTTACTTCTCTACATTTGTCAGACCTACAGTGCATAGCTACAAAAAAGTTAGATTTTACACACAAAACATGGTCAGTGTATAAAATATGTTGTATTGTTACAGATTGAACAATCCCAAAGTGTCTGAAGTAAATAAGAGGCTTCACCAACAATATGAAAACTCTACACAAATAAGAATATATCTGCTATAGAATCCAATAATATAATGTTTAATAAAGTAACACTGAAACCCCAAAAATTTGTTGACTTTAAATGGTTTATTTTAATTTTGTAGTAGCTTTATGATAAGCTAAAATAGAACTTAATCTTAACTTAATCCTGAAGGAAATTCTTGTGCCAGATTGCTCCACATTACATTTACACAAGACAAGTGGGAATATGAGTAACAATATAAAGGTAAAACTACAATGTCAAGCTAAAAAATAACAATATACAGCTAAAAATAGTAACTAATAAGAAAAATAACTACAAATTGTACAAGGTGTAAAAATGCAAAGAAACAATGCATTATGACATTACCTTTATTTCCACCTATGAAATGGGTAGATATGTGTAATAAAGATTTTAAAAGGACTAAAATAAAAATGGAAAATCAAAACATGCTTAAATAGAATAAAATGAACGAATAACAAGGTTCAGTGATGAATATAACTAATTAATTTAAAACACGGAAGAATGCTTAGTAGAGCTTGTGTTTTCAAGATGATGCTCAGAATTTCTGCTACATGGAAGTTGAACAGACATAAGGCCTATTGCTTTAACGTCTAGGATGAATACTTAATAAGTTATCTTTTTTAACTATTGTAGCAGCTGTGAGTGGAGATAGTGACCTGGCAGAGGAGACGTTGCTGGTGTGAACATATATCCTTCTCTGCAGCAGGTCAACGACAGCACACAATGCAGGCAGAGTCTTCCAGGTGTAAGTGGATCTCCAGGCTGTACTTTTATAAGAGGAACAATTAAAAAGTTGAGTTCATAAGCACCAAATTTTACCTTTACTTACACTCAGGTCAGACTTAACTGCTGAAACACATCCAATTTGACTATAGTCTGAAGTAAATGCTTTACAGTAATGTTACCTAACTCATCTTTTAGGTTATTATTATTATTTTAAGTTATTGAGCAGGTTCTTACATCAGATCAGTTGAAAGAAAAAAATCTTTTTACATTTCCAGCGGATCAGGGCTCCCACACCAACTGTGTGGTTACAGTTATATCCAGGAAAACACTTAACTATATTAAGCCCACAGAAGCCCATATGTTTCCAAAAATCATTCGTTTTTAGAGCCTTGTTCTCCTGATGCTCTGAGCTGTTTGTTTCTCCTTCAACTAGAGAATCAGCTCTTTCTAACAAGCCCTGATTTGTCCTGTGTGACACTGACTTCAGTGATAAACTCACGAAGGAAGTTAGTTCAGATCTGGATCAGTCTGAGCCTTTGACTGGAGCATTGATGCTTTACTTCTGTGTGTTTATCCATCCATTCTCATCCTCCATCTTTGATAGTGACGTCTAGAGTCACGTCTCTACATGGGACGCTCCTATTGGCTTCAGTGGGTGATGTCACAGCCAATCAGAGTGTCTCCTTCAGAGGCCTAGCTGTCAGCTGCTTGTAGCCAAAGTCAATGGGATCAATCCTGTATTTTTCTGATCTCAAAGTGAGGAGAAGTTGCTCTGAGTTTATTGTAGTGACAGAATAAAGACAGAGAGACATGGACAATAAGATATTTAGAGCATTAGAGGCTTTGGAGCTGATTTTTCATCATTACTGCTCCAAAGAATGAGCAGAACTCAGATCAGATAAAGAGAGAAACTTCAAATCAGCTCTAGAACAAAACAAACACATGTGTGGAACTTTCTGTGTTGAAGTTTTCTTTGGTTATTCTGGTTTACAGTGTTTTTATCTAGAAAATCAGGAGAAATTTACTGTGTTTTTAGTTTCCTCTTGTTCTCTGAGCTACTATCCCCTATTACAGTGAACAGAGTCTTTACTGAGTCTCAGATATAATGAGCTGAGGTTGAGCTGAGACTGAAGATGAGGAGACTTGGAGACATTTTTAAAATAAAAAGCCTTAATTATGTTTACATAGTAGAGCAGGTGTCTATCATGCTCACAGTGGTCATTAAGACCTCTACAGTGAAATAAGTTAGAAATAAATGATAGTAACTTTGTGGACCAGGTGACAAATATCTCACAAGGCTTGTCACTCTTTCTATAACTCTCCTGTTATTGTGAATAAAGCCATGAGCAGTGATTATACAACAGGCGTCTCTGTCTGAAAGAGGAAAATCCTTTACTTAACTGATAGATGAAGCCAGCAATGGTAATCTTTTAACATCACACCAGTGATATGTAAAATGATCCAGAGGGCATTTATCTGATTTGTTTGTTTTCATCTTATCAGGGACATTGTGGCACCAGCAGCAGCTGCAGTGACAGGCGGCTGGAGGCAGGTGGAGCAACAGGCTTTCAGGTGAGCTTTGAATGGTCATGGCTGTAGGATAATGATCACAGTTTTTAATGATAGATTTAAGACACAGTATATTACAGGTAAATCTGAATTATCATCTATAGGTGAAAATATAGTAGCCACACTGTCTACTAACATAATGATCAACAATATAGTAAAAAAACAATTGTATAAATCAGGTATTCATTAGAGAAGTTATAGTTGCTGGCAAAGACTTTATATGAATAAACTCTCAAAACTGTTTATGTTGCTGCTTACAGCCACATTATAGTGTACTGTAAATCACCTATCAAATGTTTGTGTATTGTTATGAATGCTTTAATGGGGAGACTCAACCTTCTGGAGTGGTCAATCCTATGGGTATGATAGAATAGAAATACTTGAGTTTTTCCCAGAAACATTAAAAAAACAACATCCTCCATAAACATGCACATCTCAGTCCCTGAGGTTACGTCCACACAACTAACATTTAAAATTAGTTTTAAAATGTATCTTAAAATCTATCTGCTACTTTCACTCCTGCCGTTAACACAATTTCAGAGATTTTGAGTGTCTAAAATAGAGGCTTTTGGCCCTGTTTTAATTTGAAAACTCCAGGGTTGTTTTTTAATTGAGTCAGATAAGAACTGAGACCTATGGAAACTATGACACAGACCCCACCGTAGCTCTCTGATTGGATCTTATCAGCCTCGACTACCAGCGGTGTTGCTGACCTTGTTGTCTTTGCTAGCAGATATTGCACAGTTAAATTCTGTATGTTATGACTACAACTGTCTTTTATTGTTCCTCAATCATAGCATTTTGTGCAGCCAATCAACTGCAAAGTTTACAATCTGCTTCTTGTTTACTCCGGCTTATGCACGTGCAGTATATGTGAATGGTCATGTATGTATCAGTCTGGATGGAGATCGTATCTGATTATGAGCTAAAACATTTGTCTGGACGGAAATCGATTTCATTGAGTTGAAATCTGCTGTTCATGATCGAGCCATTTGCAAATAACGCTATTCTTATGAAAACGTGGTAATTCAGAAGTTTCCACTGAGTGAGGAAGATGACTCTGCTGCAGCCTCAGAACAGATTCTGGACACGTGCAACTTTGACTGCAGCTTCTCCTCAGATGAAAGTGGTGTGGGTAACGAAGTTGCCATCGTAAGCTCTGACTCATTGCTGATGTTTGTGTTGAGTAAGTAAATTATTTCTCTCTTTCAGCTCTGCACAGGCAGAACACATTTTGCTTTGTACAGCTCAAACTTCTGTCTTAAAGCAGCTAAAACGGCTAAGACTTCTCCACAGTAGCTAATGTTAGACAGTGTTATTATAAATTCCCATTCTTTCCAGTTTACTCTCAGTCTGTGTTCCCTTCTCCTACTTGTAATGTACTCATTTTCAAAGCAGTCTTTCTTAATATTAGTTTTATGTGTCATCAATGTATCATCTCCTATAGTGTAATATTGGAAGGTACAAAAATAAAATTGTAATAATTATTTGAGCCAACTAAATCAGACTCATGTAGATTAATCTCAACAGTGTAGGTTATTGTAATGCATATGTCAGATGTAAATTGTGAAAATAAAGTAGTTAAAGATAGAAAAGATGAAAAAAGTTACACAAGCTTTCAGTGTATGAAATAAAAAAATAACATATAGCTTGTTTACAGTAATTGAATGCATTATATATATAAAAAATACATGCAATTACTGTAAACAAGCTATTTATTAGCAGATATTGCACTTGTATATATGTTGAAATGGTAATTGTTCATATTTCTTTAATTTTTTCATTCATTTTAAATCATTGTGTCAGGAATCACTGTCGTGGAAGACAAAGACACACCATCACCACTCAGATGCGGACAGACTAAAGAGATGAAGAGCATGACAGAAAGCTTTGGGCCAAACCTCTAATGTACATGAGCCAGAATACCTGTAAGGCATTTTACCATCCCCACAGAGGTCTTTGAGTAGATGAACAAACATATGGTGCCTTGCAAAGGACGTACTAGCATGACACCAAATGTGAAGGACAAAACAGCTGTGTGGGGTTTAAGTTCCACACAGACCAGGTACTCTCTCTTATGACTGTAATGTGATTGATGAATTATTAAGTGCACATGGTTCTGGATAATGTATACGATTTCTATACAACCCAATGCTTTCTAAGGACTTGTTTGCTTGCAGGTTTCTCTGCTTTTATGGACACAGACACTGAAGACCCCTATGAAGACAGATAGTGGAGACATCTGCCATTGATGGCAGGAAGAAAGCCTTGGCTGGAAACAAGAGCCTTTGCATATTGCAAGATGCATAAGCAAAGGCAAATAGAAACCCTTTGGAGTACAAAGCACGTGATGTCGACTGCTGTTTTTAACCAGACACGTCATGGCATTCCAGGCAGATGGGCCACTTGTGTTGGCCACTGGCTGTGAAAAAATGTTTTGACTTTATGACCACCTACCTATTCTGTAGGTCCCTTTTTATCACCCAAACAGTCCTGACCCTGGAGGCCTGGACTCCTCTAGACCTCTGAAGCTGAGCTGTGGTATCTGGACCCAGACCTTAGCAGCAGATCCTTTAAGTCCTGAAGCTGTGAGGTGGAGCCTCCATGGATCAGACTTGTTGGTCCAGCTCATCCCACAGATGCTGGACTGGACTGAGATCTGGGGGATTTGGAGCCAAGTCAACACCTTGAACTGGTTGTTGTTCCTCAAAGCTCCTGAACCATTGTTGCAGTGACAGGGAGCATTATCCTGCTGAAAGAGGCCACTGCCATTAGGGAAGACTGTTTCCATGAAGGGGGGGACTTGGTCTGAACCATGTTTAGGGAGGTGGGACGAGTCAAAGGAACATCCACATGAATGGACCCAAGGTTTCCCAGCAGGACATTGAACACAGCATCACACTGCTCCACCAGCTGCTCTTCTTCCCATAATGCATCCTGGTGCCATGTCTTCCCCACGTAAGAGATATCATGTGTCCGTTGTCGGATCTTCTTGTGGTGGACAGGGGTCAGCATGGACACCCTGACCGGTCTGAGGCTACACAGCCCCATACACAACAAACTGTGATGCTCTGTGTTCTGACACCTTTCTATCAGAACCAGCATGAACTTCTTCAGCAGTCTGAGCTCCAGTAGCTCTTCTCTTCTGGATCAGACCACACGGTCCAGCCTTCACTGAGCTTTGGACTTCTGTGGCCCTGTCAGTGAAGTGAATAATAATGTCAGTGGTCATATTGTTATGGCTGATCTGTGTACGTTTACAAGGTTCAGATTTCAGTGAGTTTCAGCGAGTTCAGCAAAAAGAATTGGGACTCGCTGGTTTGCATCAACTCTCACTAAATCCATCTGTATGTTATACTTATACTTACAGTAAACTAAGTTTTGTAAACACTAGTTTTAACTTGTGATTTACTCAACTAGGCTGCACCAGTCAAAGGTAAGTGATGTGTGATGTGCCATAGCATTCAGAAACATGAAATAACCTTAACAAGGAGGTCAGAGATCCACCAAATGTTTTCAACTGACAAGTGTTTACAAACATTGTTTGCAGATTTGCTATGTTGTCAAGCATTTCTTATTAACATAACTTATTAACTAGCATTAACTAGTGTGAAGTTACTATCACATGAGAAATAGCAACCTTTTTCAGTGACAAAATTAACAACAAAAATACAGCTTTTATTTATTATTTTGTAATCTGTTAAATCAGGGTTTTATGGCTGATCACGATTATTCTGATAATTCTTCTTAATTATTATTTTATAAATTTTCTCAATGCTGAAAACATCAGTTATATGCAGTTATATATGTAAAACATTTCTGGGGAAATTAAGTAGTACAAATATTGAAAATAAGTTATGACATCAATAGGAAAACGAGACAAATATCGTCTGGTCCTTGGTAGGAGCTGCATGAAGAAGAACAAGAAATTAGTAAAAAAATAAAAGTCTTTATTACTAAACCTACAGGAGCACTTAAAGTCACTACTTTAAGTAGCACAGATGAAACAGGATTTAAAAAAATCACAAGTAATTAACTATTAATAATGTTGAATGAATCAAATGTGAAACATATAAGTTTTTATTTAAAATATATTGTTCCAACTCTGTAATGGTATAAAAGTACTGTTAAATAACTTGAAAATATGACTCTCTACATGCAAATGTTGTGTTTTATTTTGGTGGCCATATAATTATAGCCCCACAGTCCTTGCTCTGTTTTGACTGTGAAATAAAGTCAAAATAGCCCAGAAATATATTTCTTCAAATAATCAAAAGTTGTAGCATTAACAACTAATCACGCATGTATAAAAACAGCATAAATAGTAGCCTGAATGATTAGTATACATGATGTATGTATATTATTACCATATACTATATGTTATCAATAGACATTTATACATTTGATACATAAGATATCAGTCTGAGTTCATGAACTATTGAAGTCACAGCACTCACAGCCTGTTCCCTGTGAGTGCTGATCTTAATCATAATGTGCAAGATAATTTAATCTCTTGTTTCTTTTTCTCCATTGAAATGACTAGCAAAACGTCCACATAAATGTGCAGTGATTTTTTTTTTCTTAAGAAATGTAATGTGTCATATTCATATAAACATTTTATTAATTTTGCTCATTGCAGTCAAACATCTAAAGACATTTTGAGTGCATGCTACGTTTTAATCCATTCAGTGTAAGCAGTACTGTTTTGCTGACCATAACTGAGTCAGGTAAAAAGCAAGTGTCCTTTTGCAGAACAAAGCCAACTTTAAGTTAGAGTGAGACCTCTGTCTTCGTTGGGACAGTTAAGTGTCAGTCGACAGCATAGATAGTACAAGAGGACAGGCCTGATGGTCTGATCTCTGAGCCCATAGATGAGAGAAGTCAGACACCTGGGAAGGATATAGATGAACACATAAAAAACACTCTTGATACGTACAATTGTCAGTCTTTGCAGGGTTGTAGAGAGTGATTGAACCATTGAGGTGTGCATAGTTGAGAGGAGACTGAGGCCCAGCTGCACCAGATGTAGCAGCAGTGTGTTACGAGCCTTATGAGCTGAAGCTTTGTCTGTAGAGGCTGATCTGGCTGCTATCATCACACCAATGTAGGGGGAGGTGATCGCCACAGTGGCAGATAGAAAAAGAAAGTAAGTAAAGGCTTTGTCATAATGATCAGTCATTGGCTCAAGCAACATTTGTATATCAGAGCAAACATCTGTCATCTTCAGGCTCTCCAAGTCTTTAAATGGAAAATTTAACAGTAAAAGAACTCGAGTGAGGACATTTAGTAAGCTAATGGACCAAACCACAATGATGGCTAATCCTGTATTCCTGATAGTGATGATGGTAGCATGTCTCAGTGGGTAGCACACAGCTACATATCTCTCCAGAGACATCACCACCAGTGTGAGAGGAGAGATGTCATTTGTTAGTGTGGTGAACATGGTGAGTACACCACACACAGGATACGTTAGTATTATTCTACAAGCAGCAAATATATACAATAGCTGGCTAAATGCAAGCTGAGCAGTGTCTGCAAAAAGGAGGTTATACAGAAGAATGTAACGGGAGGTCTCTCGAAACACCAGTTTACTCCTCAGGGTGAAAAGCATGATGCTGTTGATGAACAGAAAGACACAGCATGGCATCCCAATCAGAGTGGAAAACAAGACTCTTTCCAAAAATCCCGGATACTGCGGACTAGTGATGTTGAGATTGATACTGAGACTCTCAGATTGGTTTGCATATGACATTTTAGAGAAATATTGAAGACAAAAAATGAACATGAATCTGTTGATGTAACTGAAGCATAACAGCACAATAAAGTTTGTGCAATTTGCATCCCTAACACAGTGAAGACATGTCATCTTTAGAGCACAGATACTTGTTCCATTCGCATGCAAAGTGTAAAATTATCCGTGTGCATTTTCACTGTGTGGATAATTATCAGGTTAGGGACCATAATTAGTTTCATGTAGGCAGAACTGGTCTGCAGGGTTTGCCTGTCTTCTCATGCTATGTATTAGCTCAGTTTTCCCACCCACTTCATGACACTACGTGGACATCCAATAGTCTGGTCCATGTTATATTTTTACTATTGGGAATGAGAACAGAATATGCCTAGTGTGTATGTGAAATTATTTTGGTTGTTGGTTTACTCTTATTATTTGTCTTCTGTTACTGCTCAAGTTGCTGTAAGTTTGAATGAGCCAAAACCAAGAAATATGAACCCAACTGGACAGAGTGTGGTGCCTTTATGAATGCAAACTTAAAAAGTGGCCTTTTCTGTCAGTGGTAACATCAGGCAGTGAATCACATCAGCAGCAGGGAGGAGTACAGATGACAGAAGGAAGCACACATGCTGTCTAATATCTGTGGTCTTCATTCTGACCAGTTCAGTCAATGTTTTGATGTCAAAAATGTAATTTACCAACATTTTAGGTTTGAGTTTATGACTTTCTTGTTGAGAGCATTACTGTTGTGGCTCTTGAGACAGTGCTTAGTTGTGTTTAAAATGTAAAGTAATGTTTTGTTTTTTTATGATAATTTAAAAAATAATAAACTTTTCAGTAATGAAAAAGAACCTGCAGTAGCCAAAGCCAGATAAATAAGGTTATGCATAAGATTAAGATGAATTCTGCTCAGCTGGTTTGTAGCTTGGCCCTGATTTTGAAAGGATGAGCAAAGCACAGTGAAATCCCTGCACTGCAACTTTGTTTAACCAACTAAGGTTGTGCAATTTTTTCCATAGTCTGATCATCCTATAGTCACCCGGTGAAGTTACCAGTAGCCTATCGAATTTCTCAACTATGTGTGAAAGAGGAAGCAAAGTGACCTAACTCTTTCATGGATACCCTGAGTAAAGGTTTACTCTCTGTCTCCCTCCAACTGTCCAAAAGTTATTTTCATAACCATGAAAAGCAGCAGCTAAGAAACTAAGTATGTGTTCTTTCAATCAATGTCTTCCTCTTTATTTAATCACGGCACAGCATCTACATACAACAAACACTTGAGTGATAGTCAGAGTGTGAGTGTGTGTGCATTCTGGTTTTAAAGCATCCGTTATATGTGGATATATATGTAAAACTGTACCCTTGGAATTCACTTGAATATTAACAGAATCGTCCAAATAATGACAATAAGTTACAACATCAATAGGAAAACAAGACAAATATCGTCTTCACATTGGCCAAGGCATGGGCTATCAACAATCATTCTGATGATTTGCAATTAACGTGATCATCATCCATCAGAACAACCCAAGACCGAGCAGCAATTTTTGGATTTTAAACCCTTTTACTGAACTGAATTGAATCTATATTGTTCAGTGTGACAAAATCAACCTCTCAATTGTGTGTGTTAGCATCATAAATATGAAAGGCAAATGACAAAAAAGAAATTTTCAACGATTAGGTTGTGACCTTAATCTAGATATGGGACCTTTTCCATCACTGGTCCTTGGTAGGAGGTGCATGAAGAAGAACAAGAAATGAATAAAAATTAAGGTCAACCTTGAAACCTACAAGACCGCTTGAAGCCATTCAACTGTAGCACAGATGAAACACAGGATAAAAACTCACAAGTACTTAAGTAATAGTGTCACATTATGTCATATGTTTATGCATATGATGTGTTTTTTCTTGTCAACACCATACCTTCTTTTTTTAAGTTGAAGGCACCTTTTAGCTGTTTTCAACTTTAATTCTTTTATTTCTCAAATAATTTATACCGACAAATTTTCTCAATTATTCCATAAGATTTCTTTAGTCTTTAAAATAGAGAAAGTGATGTAAAAAAATGTAATTTTCATTCATGATTCTTTGGAGGCTCTTATACACAGTACATGGGGATGTACTAAGATCTAGATAAGCTACATTTGAACCACATTCTGTGTTTGATTTATTTTTCCAATACTCAAAGTATACCTGGCACATACGTTTTTATATATATTTAATAAAAAACATAATTTCTTAATGAATTTGCTCTTTCTAAAACACAGTTGCACATAATACAATCAAACATAGAAACAGCAGCTTGAATACACAATCACATATGATATCATCAGCACAGTGGGGTCTAATGGCTGAATGGTTAAGGTGCATACCATGTAATTATGGCCTCACAGTCCTCGCTCTGTTTTGACAAAGTCAAAACGCCCCAAAAATATCTTTTAAAATATATAAAAGCTGTAGCATTAACACCTAATGACATATATAAAAAAACAACAACAGTAGCCTGAATGATTTCTGAATGTGGTATATGTGTATTACAACCAGACACTATTTATGTTAACGATATACATTTATACATTGATATATATGATATCAGTTTGAGTTCATGAACTATTGAAGTAGTAGTAGCAGTACTTTGCCCTGCTCCCTGTGAGTGCCGATGTTAATCCTAATGTGCAAAATAATTTAATCTCTTGTTCCTTTTTCTCCATTGAAATGAACAGCAAAACATCTAAAGACATTTTGAGTGCATGCTACGTTTTATTCCATTCAGTGTAAGCAGTACTGTTTTGCTGACCATAACTGAGTCAGGTAAAAAGCAAGTGTCCTTTTGCAGAACAAAGCCAACTTTAAGTTAGAGTGAGACCTCTGTCTTCGTTGGGACAGTTGAGTGTCAGTCGACAGCATAGATAGTACAAGAGGACAGGCCTGATGGT
>CM076660.1:114774-126948 GCA_038496675.1 Rachycentron canadum | reverse complement strand
GACTCTCAGATTGGTTTGCATATGACATTTTAGAGAAATATTGAAGAAAAATAAATATGAACCTGTTGATGCAATTGAAGCACAGCAGCAAAACAATTCTTTTGTGCATTGCTTTCCTAAAATAGTAGAGACATGTCATTTTTAGGGTATAGAAACCTCTTGAATTCCCTGTGCTGAATGTTAGCAGGTCAGTGGCCGGGTTTGATCCATGTGAGCAGAGCTGGTCTGCAGGGTGTGTCTATCCTGAGTTACTATATCTTAGCTCAGTTTCCCACCCACTTCATGACACAATGTCGACACCCAATCGTCTGGTCCATGTTGTATCCTCAGTGTTGGGAATGATAAGAGGATGTGTCTAGCTTGTATATTGTCCTTCTTTGATTCCACTAAATGTAGTCCTGAAAGCATAAAGGAAAATGTCATCAGCAATAATATGGATATCCTGTTAACCTGGGTATATGCTGTTTTTTAAAACTATAAACTCTGAAATTGAATGAATTTTAAAAAAAAAAAAATCTAAAATCCTGTTGATCAATACTATAAACCCTTTCCAACTTCCTTCTTAAACTGGCTTCCTGATAAGTGAGCGATTTTATACCAATGCCAGTACAAACTAAGTAATTTAATTTAAAGCACATTTTCAGTGATTCTAGCAAAGGTCATATTTGAGCAGCTCAGTGGCCTATTTGTGTTTCTCTTTACACGTTCTGTTAATGTCGACAACAAGAAATTTGTAAATTTATCATATTGGCTTTATGTGGAATTGTTTAGGTGCTGAGAGCAGTATGCGTGCTTTAATGGGTGTTGTTTGGCTGTTGGGATGGCATTGTGCCTTCTCATGGTGAAGGTGGTTGACCGCCCCAGTGGATAGCATACAGCCACATATCTCTTTAATGACATTATGGCCAGGGTGAGAGGGGAGACTCGATGTGAACATTAAGAGCAGAACAAGGGCACCATGTGCATATGTGATTTTTTTATTTTATTTTTTATATGTAAGACACCAGTAAGTAAGGCAGAAGGCTTAATACCAAGGGAGCAATATCTGCAAAGAGCAAGTTGTACAGGATGTAATGAGATGTCTCACAAAGCTCCTTAATTTCACACTTAATTGTTCCTTAAAAGCACACTTAATTTCGAGGAAACCGTAGCTTGGATAACACCTTTGACAGACCAGCAGTGGTGTTGGGCTGCAGTAAAGACATTACAAAAAAATTGTTTGGCTTGCTGTACTTGCATTATTACCTGCATAACATATTTTCTAGAATTCTGGAATTAAAATTCATATTAGTGTCTGCACTCATTTCAAGAAAAGTTAAATAGTGTTGTGACCACACATAATTCAAGAAGAAAGGGTTTAGTGCTTAAGGCCACATTATTTTATTTTATTTATTTTTATTTTTACTGTACTCTGTATTAGGTATTGCTATAACAGATCATAATGGCATCAACAAAATTTAAAATAAAATCAACACATTATGACTGATGTTTGGATGAGAAATCACATTAACTGACAAGTATGCCAACTTTATCCTTGGTTGGAACATTTGAGAGAAAAGGTGACCATTTTAACTGACAGCAGAGATGGTGCATGAGGATGGGTCTGATTGTCTGGTCTCTAAGACCATATATTAGGCCACTCAGGCATCTGGGCAAGATGATAATAAACAGATAAATAATTATTTGAATACGTACTACTATGACCCTGTCTAGGCTTGCGGGAATTGAGTAAAGCAATGGGTTGTGTATAGTCGATGAGAGACTGAGGCCCAGCTGCACCAGATGTAGCAGCAGTGTGTTACGAGCCTTTTGGGCTGAAGCTTTGTCTGTAGAGGCTGATCTGGCTGCTACTATCACACCAATGTAGGAGCAAGTGACTGTCACACCAGCTGCAACAAAGAGAAAATAAGTGAAGGCTCTGTCATAAAGATCAGACAATGGGTCAAGCAACATGCTCTCTTTGCCACAGAAGTCTTTCATCTGCAGGTTCTTCTCCTCAAATGGAAAATTTAACATGAGAAGAACTGGAGTGAGGACACTGAGTGAACTGAAAACCCAAACCACAATGATGGCCACCCCTGTGTTTCTGATGGTGGCGATGGTAGCGTGCCTCAGTGGGTAGCACACAGCTACATATCTCTCCAGAGACATCACCACCAGTGTGAGAGGAGAGGTAACAGTTGTCAGATGGCTGAGCATGAGTGCAGAACCACACACAGGATACGTCAGCCTTATTCTACAAGCAGCGATTATGTACATTAACTGACTGTGTGCTAGAAGTACAGTGACTGCAAAAAGGAGGTTATATAGAAGAATGTACCGTGAGGTCTCACAAAACACTGGTTTACTCCTCAAAGTGAATAATATGGTCCCATTAATGTAGAGAAACACACAGGATGGCACTGTGGACTGAATTGAAAACAACACTATTCCTAGTAAGCCCTGATACTGGAGTTCAACAGTGACGTTCATCTGAGATTGATTTGTGTAGGTCATTTTAGAGAAGCATTAAATACATAAAAATATTAACTTGTTAAATAAAATACAATAAAATAAAATAAAATTTACCTAGCTCGCAATGCTCAACAGTGGCAGTATTTTATCTTTAAAACAGAGATGGCTACTGAGTTCATTTTCTAAACCTAAAATAAGCAACATACTTTGTCCTTGTTGTTAGCTGTGTAGTGGCTCATTTCCATATGGGCAGAGCTGATCTGCAGGGTTTGTTTGTCCTCACTTACAATATTTGAGCTCTGCCATCACACCTAGTTTATGTGACATCATCACTTGTCAGCACCATCAAAATCATGGGTAGTCATGGATATGGATTTCAAGGAATTAACAAGTAGTTCATCAAATGTTGAAACATAAAGCCAGACAAACTTATAATGTTTATGCTTATAAACCAATGGCATGCCTCAACAGCATAGCAAAATGATCTGAATTATTTATTATTTAAATTAATGTTAATTCAATTATAACAAAATACTGTCACCCAAAATTGTGGTGCTCAGACTCCCTTCAATCACTGTTCAACACATTGCGAGACAAACAGACATTATTAAATGTCCTTGCACAAGTGAGAAATATCCACAATTAATTGTAATTTATTCCCATACTATTTCTCTCACACATGTAGGCAGGTGTGTGACTAATATCTTACTAATATCTGTTACTCTGTAACATTATCATTATTGAATAACAGTTTTTTAGCTTTGTATGCCTTTACAAAATCATGAATGTAATTGTATCTTGATACTGATATCTAGTGGTTTAATTTTTTTTTTGGTTAACATAATTAAGGAAAGAGAGCCTTGAAACCACTGCTTCAATTAGCCAACATATACTTTCCTTGTTTGCACAGGGAAAGTATAAAGTTTATGTTGGCTGAATGTGAGGGTCTGTCAATCTCCCACTCCACCTTAACTCTTTCACTTGGGGCAGTAACTCACCTCCTACCTGGAGGAACCAGTGTTTTCCAGCTTGGAACCATGGCCTCAGACTTGGAGGTGCTGACTCTCATCCTGTCTGCTTCACACTCTGATGAAGCCAACTGAACCACATCATTTGCGAAGAGCAAAGACGCAATCCTGAGAAGTGAGACACACTTCTGATTTCGGCTGCACCTTGAGATCCTTGTGTCTGACTTTGTGCTGAGTATGCAGACAAAGCACTCACTGGTTATTCAAGGAGCGAATAATGTGCATCAATCCGCTCTGTACCCCATACTCCTGCAGTGCTCCCCAACAAAGCCCCCAGGGGACACAGGGGACACTTGTCCAAGTCCATGAAACAAATGTAGACTATCTGGTCATACTCACATGTCCCTCTTAGTACTCGTGAAAGGGTAAAGAGCTGGTCCATTATTCCACGGAAAGGACAGAATTTACATTGTTTCTCCTGTATCTGAGGTTAAAAAATCAGTCACTCTCCTTTCCAGCACTTTGGTGAAAACCCTTTGGTCCCTCTCTTTTATAAATGGGAACCACCACTCTGGTCTACCACACCATGGAAACTGTGCCCGGCCACTCAAAATAGAAGAAGCACATCAGCCATTACATTCCAACAAATTCCACACCTTTAGCATCTCAGTGCGTATCTCATCCTCACCCAGTGCATTGCCACTGAGTAGCTTCTTGAATACCTCAGCAACCTCTGCCAGGGCTATGGATGAGGCTTCCGACTCTGCCCTCTCCACTGAGTACATGTTAGTCAGGTTCAGGAGTTCCTCAAAGTTTTCCTTCCGCCGCCTGACGACATATTCTGTCCGGGATAGCACTTTGTTTCCCTGACTGAACACAGCCTGAGTTGGGCCCTACTTCTCCTTTCTGATTCGCTGAATGATTTGCAAGAATTTCCTTGAGGCCAAACAGAAGTCCTTAATAGTGTCACGGAACCTCTCCCACAATCTAGTTTTTGCTTCTGCACCCACTGAGGCCCTTTCGGCCACCTGGTACCTACCTGTTGTTTCTGGAGACCCCTGGGCCAACCAAGTCCTAAAGCCCTCCTTCTTGATGGCTTCCCTCACCTCTGGTGTCCACCAGTGAGTTCTGCCACAACGGCACCGGCAACCCAGAGGCCACAGCTCCCAACAACTGTTTCTGCAAAGGAGGCTTTGAACATGGGCCATGTAACCTCTGCCCCTCTCCTCACCTAAGTGTCCAAGACATACGGCTGTAAATCAGATGATGGGGAGGTTGTTTCTCCCAGTTACGCCCCTCCACGTTTCTCCTTCATCACCCACAGTGAAGTTTGGTGAAGTCCCCCAGCAGAACTACAGAGTGCTCTGGTAGAGCCCTTTCCAGGATACCAGAGACTCCAAGAAGGTCTGGTACTGCAAACTGCTATTCTGTGCATACACAAACAACAGCCAGAGCCTTCCCTCCCAATAACCCACAGTCACATGGAGGAAACTCTCTTGTTCAGTGGGGAAACTCCTACACTGTGGTGCTCCACTGGGGGCTTTTGAGTTTCCTCACTCCTGCCTGGTGTCTGTCAACTCTGAAAAAGGGGAGAGTCCTGTCCCTCTTCAGGAGTTTGGTTTCAGAGAGCGAACCTCTACTAGTACCATCTAGATAATTACATCTAGATGGTACCGCTCCATCTCCCGCACCTGCTCAGGCTCTTTCCCAACCAGAGAGGTGACAACTGGTTGCCATGTGGGCATAAAATGTAACCTCCTCGGTGGGAATATTTATTTTGTGCACTATTGACCAATCAGTCATGGTTTGAATGCTTCAGTTGACATGTTGTGTTATCCATGACTTGGAGAACTAGGGGCTATTTGATGTTTGAGGGAGGAATTACCCAGTGTTAGTGTGGTGTTCCTAATAAAGTGCTCAGTGATACACCAATACAGTCTTCCTCAGGTCAGGGACCTGTCTTTCAGGGGTACAAATGGAGATCTTAAGGTGATTTGTGATCACTGTTGACAGCTGTTTAGTGTGACTTTTCAAAATGATGAATAACTGTCTGTTTGCAATTTGCCGTTTGTTTAAAAACTTTATTATTTTATTACACCACAATTTCAGTACACTAACATAAGAACATGTATATTAGTATTTTCAATATTTATCATTATGAAAAGAGTTGTTAATGTTTCAATTTGCAAAGTAGACATGAACAAAATTAACTTACTCAAATGTGTTTGTACCTAAGGTTGTTTCTGGAACAATGCACCATATCAAATCAGACCTAATTTGATTTTGATGTTCTGTAACAGACCCAGTGTCACTGTTATTGTGCCTTGTAAATGATTGTAAACATTTATACCAAGTTGGGACATTAAACATGCAATGAACACATTAACATGTACGAACTTGCTTGTGTGCATGTAAATGTGTGTTTATGTGTGTTTTACACTAGATTTACACTACATACTATTCACTGCTTGAAGTGTTGTGTGTAAGGTTGTTAATTTAAAATGGTTCAATTCATTTTCTACACCAATACATGTCTTGTTGATATCTTATTCAATTAAAAAACAAAGAATTCAAAACACAGCACATTTTACAATTTTAACAAACATTGTATGTGTATTTACATGGTGGCATGTTGCGACGCGTTTATGAAGCAATGTTCTTTTTCAATGTAGACAGTTTAGTTTCACAGTTTGCTTGTTATTCTCATAAGTGTATGAGGACAGTGCAAATGAAATCAGTGAACTAATGTGTGAATGTATGTAACTAATGTGAACATATTATGCAAGAACAGCACATGCACATTGACAGATTTATTTTATGGATAGATAACAGCCTTCAAGCAATGCATATTTACATCTGATACATAAACGCAGATCATTATTACTGTCATCTTGAATAAGTAGCACGATTTTTGTGTGTATTGCTGTGTTTAGAAAGCAAAAATTTTATACAATACTTTGTACACTGGACTGTACACTTCAAAGCATTCACTTAAAATTGTCACTGGTACTTGTTGAATAAAACTGAGCATGTCCACCCTAAGGACAGATTTAGCATGAGCACCGGTCTTATAGTTTGATCTCTGAGTCCATAGATGAGAGCACTCAGACACCTTGGAAGGATACTCAAGCACACAAAACATACATTGTAAACCCGCATTAGAGCCAATCTCCCCACTTTTCTTGCAATTGCCACAATGATGATAGAGAACAAAGTGGAGGTGAGAATCAGGCTTAGCTGAATCAGGTGAAGCAGAAGCGTCTGAAGAGCCTTTCTGGCTGAGGTTCTGTCTGCTGAGGCAGACCTGGCTACGAGCGCTACTCCAATGTAAGAGGCAATGATTGCTACTCCCACTGACAGAAAGACAGTGCTGGCATATGCCTCTTCAAAATCATTAAAAATTGGTGCAAAAAAAATGGCTTCTTTGGAGCAGATATCATCAATATGTAGATCTACATAGATTTTCATGAACACATATAACAGCATAAAAAATCGAATGAGAATGTGAATAAAACTAAAAGCCCACACCAGAGCAATGGCCATACCCGTACTTCTCATGGTGAAAACTGTTGCATGCCTCAGTGGATAGCACACAGCTACGTATCTCTCCAGTGACATCACAGCCAGGGTTAGAGGGGAGATAGTGGCTGTGAAAATTGAGAGCAGAACAAGGGCAGCACAGGCATAATATGTGATTTTTATACGCAAAGATGCCAGTAAGTAAAGCAGAAGGTTTGATACCAGGTGAACAGTATCTGCAAAGAGCAAGTTGTACAGCAAGATGTAACGGGATGTCTCACAAAACACCTGCTTACTCCTTAATGTAAAGAGCAAAACACCATTAATGTAGAGGAAACAGGAGCTTGACCCCATGGATAACATGCCAAACAACATTACCTCCTGTGATGTTTGATACTGCAGAACAGTGGTGATATTGGCCTTAGGCTGCAGCAAAGACATTACAGAATGATATTTGAAGAACAATGGCTTCTTTGCTGTAGTTGCACTATTAAGCTGTATAACACGTGTCCATTACATTGAGGAAGTTAACAAAGCATCCATTACCACAAACACTGTTAGCCCAAAGTTATTTATGAATGTGGAGCACTAAAGTCATGAGGTTAGGCCATGTGTGTTACCATGAGTGCAGAGCTCATCTGGTGCTGTTTTTTCCTGCAGGGCATGCTTTATGCTGGAATAGGGCAGCATTACATCTCATGTTTCTTGAATTAGAAATGAGTGATGTAATCTCTCCATCACCATCTTCTTGACACAATTTTTTTCACTATTATCATTGCTTCCTTTCCCATCTTTCTATATTTTTGGCTTGAAGTTGATCTCTCCAAATTTCAACATCCAGGTCCACTTAACATGAAATACAATAAGACCTATTTTCACGACAGGTAATATAATTTGGTATCAACGCTAAACAGTTTTGGTCCAATCACTCAATCAATTTATCAGTATACAAATACATGTCTTTATTGTATACAGCAGGGAAGTGAGATACAATCACAAGCATTATCTCAAAATGTATCTGCAGATACATTTTAGTTTTTTTTAGTCAGTTGTCAACTGACAATTATAGCTATTTACCTGTGATTTACACAGCCTCTGACAATAAGAGATCAGTTTTTTTAATGTTATTGTTGACAGATTTGCATCATGCAGTTAGGACGGGATGGGTGAGATGCACATACACAGAAGCATAGGAGTTCACAGGGGGAGAGAGACAGAGAGGGAGAAATGAACTGGACTAAAATGGCTGGATGATAGGGTGAGGCGAAAACAAGTCTGGGACAAAAGAACCCAGAGGCTTAAACAAATATGTTGACTTCAAATCAAATCAAATTTATTTATATCGCGCCAAATCATACCAAAGTTACCTCAAGGCACTTTACATATAGAACAGGTCCAGACCAAACTCTTTATAAAGTTATTTAAAGAGAACCAACAAATCCACCATGAGCAGCACTCGGTGGCAATAAACACTTCCTTTAAGAGACAGAAACCTGGAGCAGAACCAGACTCAGGCTGGACGGAGCCATCTACCTCTGTTGAAAGGGAGAGAGAGAAACGAGAACACAATAGAATACAAGCAAAACATACAGATGTAAAGAGTATTTATGATAATTAGCAATACATTATACTAGTTATAATAATACATTAGTAAATTACAGCAGTAATTTAAAATAATAGTGGAAGCAATAATAGCACTAACTTGAGACCAAGACTGGACAAAGTACTGAAACTGTAACTTGATCTTACCAGTGCTCAATTGATGTTCAATATAATTGTGATAACAATGTTATGGTGTTTCTCAGCATTGTTATATAATCTTAATTTGGAGTGGTTGTTACGCGAGCTGTTTGTATTCTGTACAGCATTCTTATAATCTTACAATTCTACTGTATTTATTTTGAATTTGTAAATGTAGAAATATGTATATGCAAAACATGCATATGTCTTATACAATGTATTCATCGAAATCTTTGTCTCTTGAAACACAAGAGGCAGAGATCAAGTCTTGATTCACGATTCACTGACAGCGTGTCTGTTCTTCAGCTCCTTGTAATAATTTCAGACTTGGATAACTGTTAGTTTCAGGCGACAGCATAGATGGTAAATAAGGACGGGTCTGATGGTCTGATCTCTGATGCCATAGATTAGAGCACTCAGACATCTTGGGAAGATGACAATACACACATAAACAACAATCTGAATACGGACCAATGCTATCTTGTTCAAGACCTTTGAGACAGCTATGATCAATGGGTTTTGTATAGTTGAGAGGAGACTGAGGCCCAGCTGCACCAGATGTAGCAGCAGCGTGTTACGAGACTTATGGGCTGAAGCTTTGTCTGTAGAGGCTGATCTGGCTGCTATCATCACACCAACGTAGGAACAAGTAATCGCCACACTCGCTGTTATAAACAGAAAACAAGTATAGGCTCTGTCATAAGTATCAGACAATGGGCCAAGCAGCATGTTACCTGTGGCACAAAATTCTGTCATCTGTAAACTCTCCTGTTGTTCAAATGGAAAGACTAACAATAAAAGAACTTGTGTGAGGACATTTAGAGAACTGAAGAGCCAAACTCCAACAATGGCCAGTGCTGTGTTTCTGATGGTGATGATGGAAGCGTGTCTCAGTGGGTAGCACACAGCTACATATCTCTCCAGAGACATCACCACCAGTGTGAGAGGAGATATTTGATTTGTGATATCAGCGAGCATGGTGAGAACACCACACACAGGATATGTCAGCCTTAGTCTACAAGCAGCCAGTAGATACAGTAACTGACTCTGCGCCAGCTGTAAAGTGTCTGCAAAAAGGAGATTATACAGAAGGATGTACCGGGGGGTTTCAGAAAACACAGTTTTACTCCTTAAGGTGAATAACATGGTCCCATTAATGAGGAGGAACACAAAACATGGTACTGTAGTGACAGTGGAAAAAAACACTCTTTCCAGTATCCCCCGTTCAGGGAAGGTGGTCAGGGATTGAGTTGTATTTGACATCTTCTCAGAAAAGAATTGAAGGGACATAAAAACTATAAACCACTTAATGTAATTGGACAGCATAAACAGAAGGAATCTTGTTCTGTTTATATGAGAACAGTGAATATATGCCATAGATAAATATATATATAGATATAAGAGCACAGGATGTTCACATACTAAAACCCAAAATCATCCACATACTTTTGAAGGAGTAAAGGCTGTGCTTGTTTTAATGCGAGCAGAGCAGATCTGCAGGGTCTGTCTGCCCCCACATAGTCTTTATGAACTCTGTCCTCACATCCACTTAACACAATCACACACTAGCAGTTTTAATTATTCATGGGTGGTGTAATCTTACCACCTCCTCTCCAATACACACATCCACTTTATCATATTATCCATAAAATAGGAGCAATTATTATCAACTTATTACACCATATATAGTTCTGTGAATATAGTTTGGACTGTTTCAATTAAACTATAACCACTTTGGTACTGTTCCTATTAATGTGTTCACATTAGGCCTTCGTTACTTGCAGATGTGCACATGGGCAACTGCAGACACCACATAGTTCTTATACTTTGAGTCTGTAAAGTATAAAACTAGCTTTAAGTAATTGTCTGAGTTATTTGATGTGGAAATTGTACCAATGCTTAGCTCTGTCTTTCTCAAACATCTGGTCTGGGGAGTAGAACTGTTCAGGTTTTGTCTCCAAAAATAAGAGAACTTTTTAATGCTGTCAGTTGAATGTTGTAATGGCAGCTGGCTATTGTCTCTGGAAACTAGCTTGACAACTATCTACTATAGATGCCATAGTTTCTGTAATTTCCGTGGGCGTGGATGTGACATTTATTCAAATGTGTGTGTAAACTAAACTTGCATTAAGGAACAGAAGTAGCAAGTAAACAAATTGAAAATTATATTCTTTTATTTTCTCTGTGCATGATCTGCATTAAGTTTGAAGCAAAGCTTCTTTCAGGAATAGCTTGGTATGTAGGTTGCGTGCATTTCAGATGAGAAACGGAGCGCGGTGATGCTGGTGAGCAGAGCACAGAGAGTTAACTAGTTAGTTATCAGTATATTATATATGTGAAATAAATCAATCCAGGCTGCAAGGACTTGCAGTGAAAGCAACTTCCAAAGTTTGACAGCAGTATGGCCATGGGGCGTGTAATGATTTTTGATGATGCAGAATCAGATGTCTTGAAGACACACATAGCCTCTGGAAGGTTATATCAGAATGATCTAATATGACTTGATTCCAAACATAATGACAAGTTCATTCAAATATTGGTGATTACAATTCTGTTCTTCCAAAATATTGGTGGAACATTCCCTGACTGTCAATATGCAAACCCTTGTGTGAAAGACAAAATGAAGATATTCTGTTGATTGTAACTATCTGAGTGATCATGTTACATGTAAACATAACCAAATTAACAGCTCAGGTTTTGTCTTTGATTGATGTACATCTTGATTTAATCAGATGATAACTAAATGTTATAAAATTAGGATTTTATCAGTGTAAAGCTTGGAAATGGCTAAGATATTACCATGTGGTCTTATTGGGCCATGTGTCATTGTCTGACAACAGAAACAAAACATGTCAATGAGAACAGCTTTATTGGAAAATTCAAATGTATTAAAATATCATATGTGAGCAGAGAGAGTAGAAGAGAAGCTCCATAATTAATCTTTGAGTGTTTGATGATTTTCTCAGATGACGCCATCGTTATAAAATCTGGATTTGACTAAATACAATCCAGCCATACACTGGGTTTTGACTAAGTCTTGCTTTTCTTTACAAAATTTTGTAGTACAATGTTATAATTGTCAGAAATGACGATTAAAGATCCTAAAATAAGACCTAAGATTTAATGAGCAAGCCAGAATTCTCTGATGACATTGTGCTCCTTCTGTGGGATTCTCTAGAAAATAGATACAAGGTTGTTGCTCTGTCTTGGATGTTGTGTTCAATGTATCTCACTTCTGTAAAGCAGAAGTATGGAACAGGATTTAATGTGAAGCTAATTGAAGTATATTAAAGAAAAACAACATAACAAATACTACATTTACTGGATGAACAATTTGAACAATTTTAAAAGGACAATAAAAAAACGACTGAGTTTTTCATATAATCATAAAAGTTGTGTGAGGTAACTCAGAAATGTGCTGGTACAAGAAGAAGTCAGCATTTACTCTCTCTTGTCTCTGCAGTCTATATATATATATATATATATATATATA
>CM076660.1:33750-47244 GCA_038496675.1 Rachycentron canadum | reverse complement strand
GACTGGTTCAGGTTGGACTGGCTCAGGTTGGACTGGCTCAGGTTGGACTGGTTCAGGACTGATTGATGATATACTTGTCATGAATCTAAAGCAGATGAACTCATGATTGAGTTCTGGTTAATTGTGTTTCATGTTGTTAGACTTAGCTTCTGTCTGTCTGTTTGAACTATAGAAGAGATGTAGTGTTTCCTGACAGGTGTGTTTGTTTTCCTGACAGGAGTGGGCCTCTGGGTATTTGAGTAACAACAGGACTTCTGGTGCTTTAAGGGAGCTGAGTCTGTCAACAGTATGTTTTGGCTTCACTGTGTCATAGTGACTGCAGATGAACTAATGAATGAATTTAAGTATATCTAGTTTTCCAATGTGGCTTCACAACCAGATGTTTGATAGATGAAGCCAAAGCGACCGTCTCTTTATTTTCACATTGTGTAGTGACCACGGACTCGGCCATGATTGGTCCAGGGTTGATTATTAACCTGCCAACAGGGGGGCGGCGGTGGCTGAGTCCAGGCACTATGTTGTCCAGCCTAGAGAAGACTGGCCATATCTGTCTTTACTCTTATTTTATTCCTCTCCTCTTTTAATCCCCTTTGTTCCTCATCGTCTGTCACCACATCAGACACAGGCCAGGTGAGTTCAGACCAGCTTTGATTTCAGCAAAACCTTCTTCAACTGCATTCGGAGTCTCAGCAGAAAAATTTGCCACCAATCATTTGCAGTGCTGCTGAAAAAATCTGCAATTTACAAAAACACAATGAGTCATAGAAAGTGTTTTGAGCTGCACTCAGACGGTGATGATCCAACTCCTTCGATCCATAGGTGCAGTTTATATACATGAGCGTGAGGCTAATCTCTGTACAGTAGAGTAGAGTAGACTCATGTAGTTCAGTGAATTGTGTATTCAGTGTGTTACAGCTCAGCCAAAAAAAAGGCTCTGAAACAGTAACCTTTAGTCTCCAGGTAAACACAGCCGCCATGTCTGAAACCTCAAGTGACTCTAACGCTCCTGGACAGATATTCTGATAGATAATACAATGAAAGAGCCCAGAGCAGTGCAGCTTCACTGAAATATTGGATTAGTTGTAATGAAATTTGGTGTCCCCAGAGGACGAATCCTACTAACCATGGCGCTGTCTCTTTTCCTCTGGCGTCACCATCAGGGTGAAATTCTAGTTATTCAGCACTGAAGATCATGACGGGATACCTAAAAACCATTTGTCAGCTTCAATTGTACTTTAAGATGCTAGCATACCATGCTAACATGCTAATGTTGAGGATGCCCTTGTGTGGACATATAATGTTATTGTTATGTTGTGAAACTGAATTTTTGTGATTAATACCTTCGTATCCCCTAAACTCTCCAGCTGGGAAATCTATTTCCTAACCATTGAACTGTTTTCAACTGGAACAAATGGTAAATGGACTGTACTTATGGCTCTTTTCTAGTCTGATCAACCACTCGAAGGGCTTTTCAATGGAAGCCACATTTATCCATTCACACACATTTGTACAGCTCCACTACTACACATATCCTGTAGCTTATCTGCTGCTAGTTCTCATATAACGCTTTTACCAGAAATACCCACATTCATACAGTGATGAAACAACCATCAAAGGCAATTTAGACTTAAGTATCTAGCCCAAGGGCACCTCGACATGCAGACAGGAGGAGCTGGGGATTGAACCAACGACCTTCTAATTAGTGGATGAACCTCTCTGCTGAATTTGAGGATGTGTCCAAGCTTGAGTTGCACCAGAAGTTTTATTAAAGTCACATATTTTTCATCACGTGTTACAGATCACAGGATTATTGTGTGCTGCTGCAGGTTTTCTATCTATCCTATGGGATATGCTCTTCAGTTTATTTTTATCAGTCTGGATGTGAAAGAAAAGGCTTAATTACACCAAACTTATCTTTAAAAATGTGTGATGTGTGAGACCTATAGATGAAAATGCTCACAGCCTTGATGCTACACAACTGTCTTCCTCATAATGATAATGTCTCTGTGTTTTTCAGGCTGGTTGTTTGGAAATGAAGCTGTGTCTTCTTCTTCTCTTGTTTTGTGTCTGCCACCTGGGACTATCTGTAAGAGGAACCTCAGTCTAGTAAACTAACCTTTTAAGCAGTAAAAGGAAATTCTTTATTTGGGTTTTCTCCTTTATGTGACTTTGTTCTGGAGAACCTGACCCCCGTCTGTCCCCCTGTCTCCAGGAGGAGCCCAGTCCAGCAGCTCCTGATGTTTCCAATCCTGTAGATGACGACGAGGAGACGGACGACTCGGTTCACAGCTGTAGAGGAAGACGGGTGTTCAGCCATGAGGAACACCGGGTCATAGGCGGCGCCATAGAGCGACTGGGTTTACAGCTCCTGGAAAATCTCCCCATTGGTCCACAGCAGCCGAATGTCATCCTATCACCTCTCAGCCTGGCGTTTGCCCTCGCTCAGCTCACCTTAGGTCAGTCAGAGGTTAATATTAGTTTAATGTCAGTGATGAGTCAGTGATATACAGAAGTTTTACTTGATTGACAAGTTGCTTTACGCAAGCAAGCAGCTGTCACTTCCTGATCCTAACGAGGCAGCACCCATGACTGAAGACACATGAAGACACATGAAGGTTAAATGTCCAACCTCACTGTACCACAAAGGAATTGTGTTTCATGGCAACGCATTCAGTTGTTAAAACATGATGTTCTGGACCAATGTGGTGGACGGACCAAACAAACAGCATTGGCCACCTGTGGGTAATCTGGCAAAAACTGTATTCAATGTGAGTGACAACTGTGGCAGTGTCACCCACCCAGAGATCTGGCACATGATTAGTAGACTCGGTTAAAAATGAACCTTGTACTTTCTTTTTTGTGCCCCATGTTTCATGTAACTATGAAATTATGTTGGCATCACTGCCAAAGATGGCCACCATTTTGAAAATGCGTAGGTGGTCCCTCCTCTTCTGCTACGTAGCCAAGATGGTGACCATTGAGCCTGAACTCTTTTGCACCATCTAGGTATTTATCGTGCATTGAACGTTGCCCCTGCTTGTCTCTTGTGGACTCAAAATAGTAAGTGTGAGTGTGGAAGTATGTGTGTGTGGTTCCCCAACACTTTATTCAGCTGAGCTAAATAATACCTCAGCTTTCAGATCAGCTAACAGCGTTGTGATATGCTAACACATCCCTTCGTACACGAGCCTGATGATGTGTTAAACCTGAATGTAGAGCTGAACCCTGAGGTGTTTGAAAAAGGTTTTACAAAAAAATGAACCCTGTGGTTTAACAACACGATCCTTCCTCTTCAAGACACTGTTTCTGGGGAGGAGCATTGTATCCAAGCTCAAGTGTGGCAACAGCTCTTTGGTGCTCTACTTCAAGAAATCTCTGCTCATGTGAAGTCACCTGCTCATATTTCATGGTGTCTGTCCATATATGTTCCTTTACATTCTTTAGAGACAATTTGCTTAGGTTGATTTTTTCTTTCAGGTGCTCGCAACGAGACGGAAAAGCTGCTGCTGAAGAGCCTTCACGCCCACACTGTGCCCTGTTACCATCATGTGCTGGGAAGCCTTGTACCTCATTTCAGCAACACATCGTTGGATGTGGCGACTCGCATGTACCTGAGACCAGGTGTGTTCTGATGAGGGTTGAAATGGTGATGGTTTCTGAGAGGTTTGTCGTAAAAATTACCTCGTCCCCCTTTTTGATTTTCTTTGTTTCTTACATCCCTTCAGGATTTGAAGTGAAGTTGTCTTTCGTTGAAGACTCTCTGGCCAGGTATTAACTACAGTCATGTCATATGCACAGAATGACGTTACTTTTAATTAGAAGCAGATGTTGTAGAGTTTGGATGCTTCAATGAATGACAAAGGTTCTGCACACAGTTTGGACCAAAATTCAGAAAACAGAGATGAATGGAATGAAGAATTATGTAAAACTGTCTTTACAACAAAGGTTAAGAACTAAGGATCAGAACTAAAGTGGTCAACATATGTTTTCAGGCTAAAGGCAGGCAGCTGGTCAAACAGGCTGAGACAGGCAGATAAGATTAAAGGGTTGTTCACCACAGTTGGTAGGGAATGATAAACAACTGTGTGAAGAAGCGCTGAGCTGTATATACTGGGGAACTGACTGCTAAATGGGCAACACATGTGTTGGCTTGGGTGGAAAACCCCACAGCGACGGCTGCTGGACATGTGGGGAATGACAGAGTCTAGACCCAGTAATAAGAATGGCACTGGCCAATGGAACAAGTAGAGGAAATCAGAATCACTGTGAGAGCAAATAAAAGCAGCAATGATGGACATTTTCTTACATCTGTACAAAGAGATGGGTCTTTGTTTTTTTTCAGGTACCAATCCCGGCCTGTTCCTCTGGTCTCTGTGAAAGAGGTCAACCAATGGGTGGAGAACGTCACCAGTGGTCACATCCCTAACTTCCTGGAAAGTATTCCCCATGATGTGCTGCTTATGCTCATGAATGCTGTCTACTTCAAAGGTGAACATTGCAAACAGGAAAGGTAGTTAGGTGCATCATGAGCCAATACTCTGGAAAATGGCTCATGAATTCATCTTCTCCAAAAGGATTCTCTCCTTTAAGTTTCTTATAAATCCCTCTGGTTCCCCTTTGTGTATGTCAGGTGAATGGCAGACTCGATTTGATCCCTCTGTGACGTCTAAGGGAGTTTTCTACCTGGACGGCCAGAACTCAGTGTCTGTGGACATGATGAAGTCTGCCAATTACCCCCTTCGTCTGCTGGATGACCCAGAGCTGGAGGCACAGGTAGCACCGACATTCCTGGATACATCAGTGATGGTTCAGATATCGTCTTCACTCATAAGCAGAGCCAAGACTGCCATCAAAGTGCCATCACACTGATGCAATTGTTAGGTTTTTCCCCTTGGGCTTGCTGGATGTCTTCTTTTGTCTTTCCTGTCGGGGATCAGATGTCCCAGTTAAATCTGGACAGTCTAGATTGTCACCCATTCACCACAGTGTCCTGACAGGGATGTTCTTCCAGTGCTGTTATTGTAATAATTGAACTGAGGACTGATTTAACCTGAAAGTTTTGTATGAAGGCCATGGACACCCAGCTCCATTTCATTTATACATTAATTTAACATATTATATGTCAGCAATGAAACATAATAACCTGACATAAAAAACAGTAACATGGTGTGACGTCTTTTTCTTTTTAACCACCTTATGCTACTGCCACAACACAAAAACAGACAGTATGTTGAAATTGTCATTGTTTCCAATGTTCCAACCTCCAACTGGAGCTGTGAGTTTTAGACATGAACTGAAAGAACAATACAGCTGAAATCAGTTTCCTTTGCAGGGTAGCTGGTCTCACCCCCACACACAGGGTAAAGTCTTTAGGCCTCTAAGTCTCCTGGGAGGACACTGGAAGAACTGTGTCTAGTTCATGCCCCATACATACATTTTTTTATTGTGTTCCTGTGATTGTTGTACAGAGGTTTTGTCCAATTGAATGATAGAAAACAAAATAAGAGGAAGTCTTTTTCTCCTGTACAGGTTGCCAGTTTTCCCTTCAAGGGAAACACCAGTTTCTTAATTGTCCTGCCGTTGCCAGGCAGGAAGAACGTGTCATCAGTGCTTTCCAAACTGAACATCTCCGACCTCTATAGACGTCTACCTCAGGAGAAAAGAATGCAGGTCAACTTACCGAAGGTGAAGCTGCAGTACTGCCAGGAGCTCCAGGAGGCGCTGTCCAGCATGGGTGGGTCAGAGCGACGTCATGGTGACAAGTGTAGTTGTGTAGTGTAGTACATAATTTGACCTCGGTTCACTCTGAATGTACCAAGGAGGATCTGGCCCTTCAGTCTGTGACTCTCTTTTCTTTTCTCTCCATCAGGCCTCAGCTCTCTGTTTTCAGGTCCTGACCTCTCTGGGATTTCTGACCACCCTCTGCGGGTGACAGGTGTCCGCCATGCCAGCACCGTCGAGCTCAGCGAGGAAGGTGTGGAGGCGTCCGCCACCACAGTTATAACCTCTCTGCGCTCCATCTCACTGTTCTCAGTCAGCTCCCCCTTTGTCTTTGCCCTCGTTGATGATGCCTCCTTGACCCCCCTCTTCATGGGCATTGTCACAAACCCCGCCCCCGACAACGCCCCCATGCTCAATGATTATCCCCACAGCAACGTCACCATGAGCGACCAACCTGTGACGGACAGTGACAGGGAAAGAGACATAAATAGCAAACAATGCAGCGAGGCAGAGTTGGCAGAAGGCTGCAGCACGAGGTCATGCAGCGCCACCTCTGGTGACAAAGAGCAGCCGCTGGGTGTAAATGGACTAGGGGGCAGCAACGGGCAGAAGACGACACAGGGAGAAGGATCCTGCTCCAAACCAGACGACTCTGTTCCCGCCTAAGGTTCAACTCTTTCCAACACTTTGGGAAATTATGTTTGCTCTCTTTCTTGCTGAGATGTTGACGTTCAGATCGATCCCACTCTCTTATGTATGAAGCTAAAGTCAGCAACTGGTTAGCTTAGCTTAGCATTAAGACTGGAAACAAAGGGAAAGAGCTAGCCAAAGCATCCACACACCAGCACCTGTAAAGCTCACAAATTAACACGTTTTATCTTTTTTGTTTAGTCTCATATCATTTCTGCAACAAAGCAAATAAACTAATTTCCCAAAATGTTTCCTTTGAAGTAAATTCAGATTTACAACAAAATACAAATGCATTGCAAATTATAGTGATTAGTTTTATACAGACTCAACAATTTGAAATGCTAAAACCTCAGATTACCAGATTGTTTCAGGTTCTGATGTGATAATTCAGTGTTTATTGCATTTATGGGACCTGTCAATGTTTTTCAGATCATAAGAACAAAGCTGTGAACAACAGTTATTAACCCCAACACACTGTGTCCCACAACACTGTCTTCTTTTACTTTGAGGATGTTTATCTACAATGATGATTTTAATTTCATATTCAACCAGGGAAAATAAAGTGTTGACACAAGAGTGTGTTTGAATTGTGGGAAAGAGAGTTGCATTTGGATTGATGGAGGACTTTAGCCTCTCATGTGGATTCACTTGGAGAAAAAGTCAAACCCCCTTTGCTTTGTATGCATAGATACCAGTGGGCTGTTTATTCAGGACTCATTTTAGAGGCTTAAATCTCTGCCCATTGTCTAACAAGGCATGCAACGCCTGACAAGCAAAGTTCAGGGCCTCAGGTTGGACAATTTAATGGATCCCTCATTATTGTGAAGAGGTCTCTGAAGTCTGAAGTCAACAGTGGATCCATGGTTCCCTCAGGGACGTCCAGAGTGTCTCGTGTTTCAGGGGGAGGTTGTTTGTAAGGGTGGCTGCAGGTTCTACAGGTCCTAAAGAGGTTCCAGTGTACAGGGTTCCCCACCCTGTTTCCAGTGGTGTATGAGGTGGTCCCCATTGTGTTGTAGGGAATTTCTTAGGGGATTTTGGGGTTCTGTACATAGTGTCTGTGGTTTTTGGTGGTTTCTGGGGTTCTGCATTTGATTTCATGGCGGGGTTTCTGTCGGAGGTTCCAAGAGACATTTTGGGTTCCTGGAGATAGAGATTTGGGTTCCCGGTACTTCAGAATACCATGTCCTTGCTAATTCAGGATAAATGAAAGGGTCCAGATAAAGTTGGCTCAAAGGAACTCAGAGGATATATCAGGGCTCCCAGAGACGCCTCACATCAGCATCCCTTTCATTTAACATCAAACAATCAAATAATCAAAGGTTTAATGTTCAATCAACTAACGCCAACATAAATATTGACACATGGGATTAAAAATTATCAGATGGGGGCAGTGAGCACGTGACGGTCGGTTTGGTCTAAAACCTGAATCTGTTGAGGTTCTGGTGTATTTTCACCCAAACACATTAGATTTGAAGGTCAGAATAATCAGATCGGCTCGGCTCGGCTCGGCTCGGTCTCTTGTCTTCTGTCTTTGGCTCGTGTCCGGACTCAGCAGCTTCTGCTCCACTTGCGCGCTCCCGCTGCTCTGCTGGCAGCGGCCGGGCGCGCGCCGCTGTGGGCGCAGCGCCAGGAGGCGTCGGCGGAGCGAAGTCTGGACTCAGCTGCAGAGAGACCGAGAGACGTGGACCGTCCGGGAGCAGAGCAGAGGTGAGTCCGCTACTTCCAACCTCCTTCCCTCGGCTTCTCACCAGTAAAACCGATCCTGGTTCTGGAACAACCTCAGTCACAGCTCGAGCTTTTCCACTCAGCTTTATATAAGAGTCCTGGTTCCAGATCAGGTCCTGGTTCCAGAGTCAGTTCTGCTTTCAGTGCAGGTCCTGGTTCCAGATCAGGTCCTGGTTTCAGAGCCAGTTCTGATTTCAGTGCAGGTCCTGGTTCCAGATCAGGTCCTGGTTCCAGATCAGGTCTCAGCTCCGTCACATTGAACTTTGATCAGCGATGACCGGCTGAAACAAACCTCTGGTCACTGAGGTCACTCAGGGCTGTAAATACTTTGGACCAACTCTGTGGAACTTTAAGGTCACGACCTTTTAAAAATCCTTGATGTGATGTCAGAGTTGAGAGCAGCCAATGAGAAACATTCCTGTGAGACAAGTCCCTGCAGGACCTGGGTCTGAGCTGCCAGGTCTGCAGGACTCTGCAGGACTCCCTCAGACCTCAAAGATGAGGAGACATTAACCTGGACTTTTATGTAACGTGGACATGAACGTGGCGACGCAGCTCCACTCATGGAGCGTGTGTGGTCTGAGCTTCAAACAGCAGAACCCTGTTTGTGTTCAACCTCCAGAACCAGGTCCAGATGTATAGAAGAACAAAGGAAACTGTGTGTGGAACAGTAGAAGAACAGGACTCATGTCTTTATATAAACCGGTGTGTGTGTGTGTGTGTGTGTTCAGGTTCAGTTTGTGTTGTGTGGTGAGGCTCCAGCAGGTTGTTTAGTTTTGTGGTGTCAGTTACACAAAGTGGAGATGATGTGTCACCTTTGACACAGAGAACAGGTCTGTCTCTAAACCTGGACCTGGACCTGGACTCTGGTCTGAGCCTTAACCCTTCATTCTCTCTAATGACCATCAGGGGGCGACTCCACTGGTTGTTAAAGAAGTCAGATTGTATTGAAGTCTATGGGAAAATGTCCCTACTTCTCCTTGATTTATTAGCTCAGTAAACGTTTTCCTAATGAGTTTATGGTCTCAGTCTCTAGTTTCAAGTCTTCAATACAACATGATGTTAATTTTTTAAATGATGGTCCATTTAGAGGAAAATAGACCAGAAAGCAGGGGATGGATTAGGGGGCGTGGCTACTGGGTGATTGACAGACTATACCACCCAATCCACCACCTAAAAACAAGATGACCAACGGACAAATTATGAACTGGGTTGGTTTGATTTAATGCAGAGGACATCCCTACTGGATAAGGTGTGAAATGTGTTTTAAATTGTTCAGCTTCATTAAAACCTGACACGACAGTCCTGAAACCACCTGATCAGGGTCTGACTCAGGTTTAGATGTGGTTTGAACTCAGGAAACTTCAGGAAATGTCCTCGTCCTTATCGGTGTGTTTGTCTTCCAGGATGAAGCGAACCACTTTCCTGCTGGTGTTTGGAGTCGTCCTGAGCTTCTGTCAGGCTCAGGTATCCACCTCGCCTCTCCACCTGTCTCCACGTCACTGTGCCACAGACCAACAGTCAGTGTGTCTGTGTCTCTCAGCTCTGAGCCCATTGGTTCTGAGCTGCATCATCTAGACTAGACTAGATTTCAAAAGCTCCTTTAGATGTTTCTTCATTGTCTTGAGAAAAAGGATCTAATGTACAACTGTTAAAACCAAGGACCTTAAAACCTGAATGAAAAGAGTTAGGTGTTGTGAAGGTTGCTAGGCAACAGGAGCCGTTCCTTGTGACGGAACAGTAAGGGCGGGAACAGTAAGGGCGGGAACAGTTGATGACACAGAATGTGACTGTGTCAATTTGGTTCAGCCTTCGAGGTCTACAGGATGGAGCAGACCTTCGTAGACCAGGTCCTCCACAGGATGCAGAACCTAGACTGGGAAATAATCAAAAAGTCAGAGACGTCCAGTCAGCCAATCAGAGACCAGTATTTTACCCCATTGATGTGTAATAGGGACGGGACACAATCATAAACACTGTTACCCAGAATGCTTTTCATCCGTGGTCCTTGGAGACCTGATACAAAGTCTCCTAAACAAGTAGAAGAATTTATTACAGTTAAGTGATGATGTCAGCAAACGCATCATACGGGAAGTAAATGCATGTATGTTATTCAGACAAGATTTATAACAAACACATGACAATATAAACAGACTAAATAACACCACACATTCAACGGTGGAATAAACATCCCATAATTCAGATTCTCAAATTTCACTCCATGAAAAACTCATTTAAAAGTTCTTTTCTTCCCTGATGTTCCAGTCGGACACCGGAGGTGAGGAGACCGGTGGGGACGAGGAACATGTGGAGCTCTTCACCACACCGACGACTAAGATGGCTGCCGCCACCTCAGATTTCGGGTACAACCTGTTTCGTGCCCTGGCGAGCCGGGAATCCGCCACCAACGTCTTCCTGGCCCCCATCAGTGTGTCTGCGGCGCTGACGCAGCTGTCCATGGGTGAAGACACAAACACACTACAAACTAAAACCAAACCGGTGCTTTGGCTTTAGCCGCCACGGTGTGTACCGTCCCGTCGGCCAAACAGTGGAAATTTGTTTTGTTCTGTTTGCTGCTACGCAGAAACTGAACAGGTCACATTATTCTTTTTGTTTTGCACGTGACATGTTAGCTCTCTTTTCTCCTTAATCTGCATCTTTTCAGAACGACAGTATGTATATATTTTCCTCTAAGTTTACCACTGTTTTTCATGATCGCTGGCCAAGATAAAGACTTCTGCCTGGGTCCTGAACCAGCACGGAGACTTGCAGAAGGTGTTTAGAACGGATTTAAAAAGAAAGGTCCTTGAATTTATGGGCACAGGTATGGTGAAGAATAAATGTAATATGTAGCAATAAACAGAGAAAGGTGAACAAAGCAGTTTTCTGGTCAGTTCCTGGATGGTACTCAAAGCAAAAAAAGGAAAAATTCCAGAAATGTTCAACTTATGTAACCTGATAACTTGTTCTTTCCCAGGAGGGTCTGAGCGAGCTGAGAGGCAGCTGTTCAGGGCTCTGAGGTACCACACCCTGCAGGATCCTCAGCTCCACACCACCCTGAAAAACCTGCTGGCTTCAGTCAAGATGCCGAATAAAGGCCTGAGCATTGCTGCATGCATCTACCTGACACGACGTGAGTTCATGTGGGTTGGGCCGTGGGAACAACCACACTTTTCAAACTGAAAAACATGACTGACTTCTATTATTTTCTGCCATAAGAGTTTTAAAAACAAACTTACAGATAAATAAATATAAAGTTGAATATTAGCGAGTAAAATAAAAATGTTAAAGGTACCTTGAATAATGGAAGTTGTTTTCTCTGGAAAATCACAAAATAATTTAATGTACATTTAAAAAGGTCAAATGCAGAGTGACTTTGAAAGTCTGACTATGACTCTCAGTTCACTTCTTTACCTGATCTTCACTTATTGAAGACATGTAGGACTGAGTCCTCAGACCAGGTCTCTTGCTGGACTGGAGCTTCACTGACGTCTCTGTGGATGAAAGACTCTGACGCAGGAGTCAGTGTAAACATATAACAGTGTAAAACATTTCACCCAGCATTTCCATGATGGAATGGTGCCAATGCATTGCACCTTTTTATTCTTTTCAAAAAGTCGGTCTTATCTTTACAGGTGCTTTATTCTGTCGACCTTCCTCATTAAACCATTTCCCATTTTCAGGACTTCGTCTGAAGCAAGACTTCTTTGGACTTGTGGAGCAGCAGTATGGAGTTCGTCCCAGGGCACTGCAGGGAGGATCCAGAGATTTGAAAGATATCAATGACTGGGTGTCTCAGGAGACAGGTGGGAAGGTGCAGCGCTTCCTGGCAAAAGCCTTCCCCCGATTTGGTGGAGTGAACCCAGTCAGCGCTGCTTACTTTAAAGGTGTGTCAAACTCTTTGGTAGAGTTCAGGAGCTCTGGAGCTGGTTCCTGCCTCTGGACAGTTTGAGGCTGCATCACACTCACTACAAGGGGAGTAAAGAGTTGAGATTTGTGGATATCAGTGGTGACTTGAGTTTTCTGTTTGACACCAGGGAAGTGGGTGACTCGGTTCAGTCAGAATGGAATAATGGAAAACTTCCAGGTGGATGGCGGTGCACCTGTCCGTGTTTCCATGATGCAGCAGGATAACTACCCCGTGAAGATGGGCGCCGACTCAGATTTGAGCTGCACGGTGAGTGTTTTCTGCTCTGGTATGTGTAATAACAGGTAAGTTACAGCTATTGATTCAGCCCAGGCATCATTTTTTAAAATCTTGCCTCCACCAGATCGCTCAGATCCAGATGCAGGACGACGTCAGCATGTTCATCTTCCTGCCGGATGAAGTGACGTCCAACATGACCCTGCTGGAGGAAAGTCTGACGGCTGAGTTCGTCCAGGACCTCTCCATGACGCTCCTCCCTGCCCAGGTGTCCCTCACTCTGCCCACCCTGAGGCTCAGCTACTCCTCAGACCTGCTGCCACTGCTCAGTGACCTGGGTGAGTCCATGACCTGAACCAAATCCAGGTTTGACAAACAACCTTTATATTTATGCGAAGATGCACCAAAAATTGAACAGATGCATACACCATTGTGCAGTGGCCAACTTGAACCAAAACACTGAGGCAGAGAGATGTTTGAATTCAGACCAGTGTCCTGGAAACATAGGATAGATGGAAACTACAACTTACTGACTTGGAGAGACTCACAAAAGACACTCAAATAGAAGATGCTATCATCTGCAAAAGGGATTTTATAGATATAGTGAAATTTGACATTGTTCTTATCAACTTTTTATGACAAATAGTGATGGTTTTGTTTTAACGACAGCTACATCTAAACCTGCTCTTCCTCCTCCCTCCATCCTGCAGGTCTTTCTGAGTGGCTAGACAACCCCGACTTTGAGAAAATCTCAGTTCAGCCTGCTAAGGTCAGCAGTGTCAATCACAAGGTTGTCATGGAGATGGCGCCAGAGGGGAACCAGTACCCCAGCACCACCTCGACTGCCAGCCACCTGACATACAGAGTGGACCGCCCCTTCCTCTACCTGATCCGGGACGAAGCATCAGGGGCGCTGCTCTTCATCGGCCGGGTGGTCAACCCCAAGGACCTGAGGATTTAACACACACATACACACACACTCTTAGCAGGTCCTAGGAGGGATGTCGGGTATTCACTTTGCGTTTGTGGGGCCTGATGTCTGCGAGGATGTTTGATATGATTTGATTTGATTTGACAAGATTTTTTTACTTTTCATGTTGAAACACATTGGCGTGATCATGTTATTCTGACAGGATACTCAAACACACTAATGATACTCTGAGCTCACGAAAGGACTGTTTTTTAAGAAATCAAATATTGTCATTTGTGTTAAA
>CM076659.1:24221815-24262886 GCA_038496675.1 Rachycentron canadum | reverse complement strand
TAGTTTTGCTGGAATGCTTTGGGTCATTGTCTTGTTGCATTATCCATTTTCGTCCCAGCTTCAACTCCCTGACTGATGGCAGGAGATTCTGGTCAAGAATTTGCTGATATGCCAAAGAATTCATGGTTCTTTGGATAATATGGAGTCGTCCAGATCCAGAAGCAGAAAAGCAGCCCCAGTCCTTCACATTCCCACCACCATGCTTCACTGTTGGGAGGAGGTTCTTTTATGCAGTGTTGGCTTTTCTCCAAACATGTTGGTTTTGATTTTGACCAAATAATTCTATTTTGGACTCTTCTGTCCAGAGAATGGACTTCCAGAGGGCCTCTGGTTTGTTCAAGGGCTCTCTGGCAAAGTTGAAACGGGCAGCTTTTTTTGAGAGCAGAGGCTTCCTTCTAGCAACTCTCCCATAAATGTCATGGCTGTTCAATTTTCATCTGATTGTAGACACATGCACATTTGGTTCAGATGCTACCAGAGAGGTCTGCAACTCTCTAGAGGGGATGTGTGGGTCGGCCTTTACCTGATTTATTATTTTTCTCGTGCACTTCTAGAGTTGCTGTCACGTTGAAGGCCCTCCAATTGTAAATCATTTGTCTTACGGTGGATGGATGGAGTTGGAATCTTTTGGAGATGGTCTTATAGCCCTCCCCAGACTGATGGGCTGTCACTACCGTCTTCTTCATGTCCTTGGATATCTCCTTTGCTCTGGGCATTGTTGATTTGTATGGGACCACGGTGGTTTGTTGGTTTCCTCTCTCTTTTAATTAGTGCAGGCCAAACTCTTTCCCAAGGATGTCTCATTTCATTGGTCTGCTTAAATGATTAATTAAACACCCAAATGTGTTTCACCTGAGTCTGTTACCTGCTTGACTTAACCAATGCAGCTGGGGGTTCACTTACTTTTGCGCATACACTAATTCCATGTTTCATGTAGTTAGACATTAGACAGAAACATCTAAACTGCTCAGGGGGTTCATATACTTTCAAGCAGCACTGTAGATTTAGTTCTTTAAACTGTAGGACTAAATAAAAGACATGATGACTTATTCAAAAGTTAGGAATGGGTGCACAGGAAGGTCTAAGAAACCAGATTCAGACACTCAGTTCCTGAGACCCCTGAGGGGTCTAAGTAGACTGGACTTGGTCCTCGTACGATGTCCTCCACCTTTGACAGCAGGAGGAGAGGAAGATGTCAGACTGTACATCTGATGGTGTTTTTCTGATTGTCCCTTCTCAGAACTATCTGCGGGTTGCGCTGCAGGAGCTGGACAGCGGCTGCACAGCCAAGACTCTGCAGGTCCACCCTCATGCCACTGTCGAGGAGGTGTGTCAGCTGTGTGCCCAAAAGTTTAAAGTGTCCGACCCTCAGAACTACGGCCTCTTCCTGCTTATGGAGGGCAGCAGCCAGCAGCTTGCCCCTGACACCCACCCTCAGAAGATCAAGGCTGAGTTCCACAGCCGCCCGCAGGTTGCCCCCTTCCACTTCGTCTTCCGCCGTATGGCCAACAGCAGCATCCTATCATCTGCTGCCCCCAACCTCAACCAGCTCACCTCTGACCCCCAGGCCAACCTGAGCCACCTCAGTGGGGAATTAACAGGCTCCTCCCCCCAAACTGCTCTGAGTTTGGGCCTTTGCCCAGCTCTGAGTCTCAGCCTGGCTGGGGGCAGACTGGAAGTCTGAACAGGGTCTTTGTGAATATTTCTAACAAACATGGCTTCATGAGACTGAGGGGTGGGGTAGATGGGGATTGGAGGGGTAGTGGTGTATCCTTTTGGATGACACATCTATCCCAGTTACTGGAAAAACTTTAGAGAAAGAGAAAAAGAAGGAAGGGAATGAAAGACTTACTCCGACGACAGCTCAGACAGTGGTCTGAGACCACGTGTGTTATCTCAGTCCTGCACTAACGCTGGTGCCTCAGGGGCAGATCTAGTGTCAGGCCTTGTTGTTGCTGCCTGTGAGGTTTTTTATTCATGGAGTACCTGTGTGACTGTCCTCACAGTTGCTGGTAAACTGTGCTGTTCTTTTCTTTTCTTTTCTTTGTGTAGTGAACCTGTTGATCCCGGTCGCTCCAGCTACAAAATCCATACAAATTAACAATATAAATGCACAAAAAGACATCCCAGTGTTCCCAGTGTCCCCAGTGTCCCCAGTGTCCTCAGTGTCCCCACACTGGGTATATCAGATCCACGTGGATGCTGACTTCATGAACCCTAGACGGATCAGAGTCTCTTGAGGGGCAGGTGGGGTCTTTGGTTTGAGCCTCTTTAACACAACAGTGGTCAAGAAAAGAGGCCTCTCAGACCTAACCAGGAACCATCCGGGGTCTTTCCACAAACCTGAATCAGCACTAACCTTATATAAATGAAGCAGGACTACAGGACCACCACTCAACACAGGAAGTACAAGAAACCAGAACCTAACACACAACCCTCCTCATGGATCTCCTCCCAGACAAACCAGACCTGTTGACCTCAGACCCATAGTCCTCAGACCTGTCCTCCTCAGACCTCACTTAGCTCCCTCTGGAGACACTAAAGATTTCACACTACTGTTGTAACAAGAAGGCTTTCTGACAAGCTGAAATCCATCCATCCACTTTCCTCTTCCTCTTATCTGGGTAGGGTTTTGGTAGCAGCAGGCGGAGCGGACAAGTCCACATCTCCACCTCTCCAGCAACACTTTCCAGTGCCTCCTGAAGAATGAAAGGACAGAGACTCCTGTCAGCCATGACCACAGGCTGGGGTGGGAAAACAGACCTTCAGCTCCCTCTTCACTACGACTGCTGTAGTGCTGGTGTTGCACCAAACCATTTGTCAACCCCCCAATTTCAATGACTTGAAATACGAACTACTAAACTACTCATGAATCAATACTTAAAACACTAGTAAAAGTGTTTCAGATTTGGTTGTTTTTTTTGTTTTGTTTTGTTTTTTTTAGGACAATCTTCTAACATTTTAATCTTCAGTTCAATATTGTTGCCTCATATATTTAGTGTTTATGGTCATGGTAGAAACAGTCATGTATGTATTTACTGATTATTCTGGTGATATGAATGGAACTGTGTTGTACCTGATAGATGGTAAAGGCACTTCTCTGCTCAGTGGCTGCTGCCATATTCAAATTTAGCCAGGTTTCTGTGCCGCTGATGTGTCTGAGCTTGTGAGGACTTCTCAGCTGGTCTGAGTTCTCTACCAGTCAAGCCTGCTGTGGTTGTACAGTGACCAGAAGGGGGAGTGTCACTGAACAGATGGACAGTTGAGTCTTCTGTTGTGTTGAGTTTGATACCGTCACTGAAATACTTTTGTTTGAAATGTCTGTGTTGGAACCATGTGAAGGGTCTGAAGGAAAATGTTGGAGAAGTATGAAACTTGTACATCATCCTGTAGTTTAGCATTTTCATCTCTTGGGCCAAGTGCCTGCAATGATCTTTATGGTGTCAAAACAACAAAACTTCTAACCAGAAGACATTGTAAATCTTTCTACAAATAAACTTTGGATATGGAATCACAGCTCTGACTTTGTCCTGTAAGGCTCTGTGGTAGGATCTCTTCACCACTAGATGGAGCTCACATCTTTATCACACAGGGCAACCTCTGGTCTCAGCTGCTTTCAAAAGTCTCAGGTGGATCAGTAAAGACATGTGTCCAAACCTAACCCCACCCTGTAGCTGATTTATTTATTGAGGCATTGAGTCTGAGTTTGTACACAAGTGTGAATCTTGATTTGAAAACGCAGCAGTTGGCCTCATACCTTTGAAACATCACCAGCACATTTGAGCTGGTGTGATGGAGAACCACAATCTAGTTTCACTGTCTAGGGAAATATCATAGCAGCAGCTGAACATGTTGACTCATTTGGTGCACACAATGTATCTGACTGACTGTGACATCCAGGAGATCCACTTTATCCCAAACACGCCAACTTACCTGGTCACCTGTGGGAAGAGTATTCTTCTGAGCAGGACAGATGGTCGTCACTGAAAGATGATGTAACATGTCTCTGTTGAACTGCAGTCTGAGAACTTTATATACAGTACTGTGCAAAAGTCTTATTCGACCCCTTATTCCATCCTATGTGGAAGATTTGTTGTTTTTACAATGCTATAATGACCATATATAATTATTTCTGTCTCTTTATTAGAATACAACCAGAAAATATAGGAATAAGTAGCAGTATAAAAAAACAGGAAAAAAATATCAGAAAAAACAGCTTCTATAGGCTAAAGTGTCAAGTATTCAATGTGACCTACCTTACACTTGAACAATAGCTGGAACCTGGCTTTTAATCCGAAATGGAATGGAGCCCTAATTAATGTCATTGTTAACACCTGTATTTGTATTTGACTATTTCATGTCAAAATGATGCTGTGAAAAAGGTCTATTACACAAGGTTTGAGCAAGACATGCTTGAGAATTACAGACATGTGTTGTATGAGGTTAACTCATTGGAAGCTGCTAATATGTATCAGACCACTTTCAACCACATCATTCCATTCAAAATGACAAAGATCACAGAATCTGACAGACATAAAATCATCATTTAGCATTATCAAGGCCACTGTCAAAGGGAAATCAGCAAATAACTGGATACTTCAAACTTGGATTTGTCACTACATAATACTCTAGACTTAGACTTATTACTCTATGTCTATATTTTAGCCTTTTCACCCTGTTCCCCTTCTGAAAAAGAGGTTCCTTGGCTGCTGCCCTTCCACAAAGCTCATTCCTGATCGAGCTGTCCTTGACCTCTCCCGATTCTTCAAATTTCTTTATTACAGCTTGAATGCCACATCTTGAGTATCCAATTTGTTTACTGATTTTCCTTTGACAGTGGCCTTGATGATGCTAAATTGTGATTATATGTCAGATTCTGTGATCTTTGTCATTTTTGAATTGAATGATGTGATTGAAAGTTGGTCTGATACATATTAGCAGCTTCCAATGAGTTAACCTCATACAACATGTGTCGGTAAAGCTCAAGCATGTCTTGCACAAACCTGGTGTAATGGACCTTTTTCACAGCATTATTTTGACATGAAATAGTCAAACACAGGTGTTAGCAATGACAATAATTAGGGCTCCATTCCATTTAGGTTTAAGAGCCAGGTTCCTGCTGAAGTGTAAGGGGTGGTCACACTGAGCACTCGACACTATAGCCTATAGAAGCAGTTTTTTTTTTTTTTATTTATTCTGCTTTTTAATACTGCATTCACATTTACAAAAAGAGGCTGAGAAATAATTATATATGGTCATTATAGCATTGATAAGACAACATATCCAAGGGTGGCCAAGACTTAAGACTTCTGCACAGTACAATATATTTATATGTAGGTCTTCAGTAAAGTTTCTGAGCTAGGGCGTTTAACAGTATTTGTACCTCTGCCTTTATGAACCGATCTCCAGCAATGACTCTCATATGTTACCATTTCAATAAAAGGAAACATTCATTTTGTGCAAATTGATCAGCCTTTATTTTTCTGCATTTATAGGTGCAAGAAAAATGTACTACAGACAAAGGATTGTGTTATTTTAAACAAGAACAACTTTATTTATGCTCAGCAAATTGATTCCTAAAATGACACTGAATTAAACACAAAGTAAAGTGTTCTGGTAAAAACTTTCCTGTATTAGAAGAAGTAAAGCTTGGATACATAGAGAAAAGCATCATCTCTTTCTCTCCATCACCTACACTGTACACTAGCAAAAGCATACAGTCTTCTAGGGTATCCAGATCTCTGAAAACTCTCCTCTCAGGACACTGAGATTTACCATAAATAATTTATTAGACTGAAGTACCAACATGCGAGTAAAGAAAGACCAAAAGAGGTCTGGTCACATCAAAACAAAGGAAAGAACGAGGGAGACCTAGGATCTATGAAAATATCTTCAACAGATTAAGACGAAAATATATATTACACCTATTATATACATATGTACAGCAGCAATATATCACCAATGTGAATATCACAAATAACTTAAAAATCCCCTTTACAAGACTCACAGTAGGAAGATGTGATGTCTTGGTGGTAGTTTGGTTAGTTTCAGAGACATGGTCCCACAGTCAGATTTTAGGTACATGCAATGAATAGCAGCACAGAATATATTGGACCAAATCATCTTTAACATCAACTTTTCAAATGTAAAGTGCACAATTGACCTGATATTTTCATATATAGGATAAACCAAAAATACCCAGGGTGGTAAAATACTGATAATAGTGATTTCCTGTGGTCAGTGAGTGTGTGACACAACTGAGTCACCAAAGAGCAGTTTCCGAGGCAGAAGTTTCAGCACTGAAACAGATAAAACAAACAACTCTTTGTTATCCTGAAACAAACTGATATGTACCTGAATTAGGAGGCTCCTTGTAAACCACGTCATCTGGTCCTAATCCTAAGTGAAAACTGCAATTACGTTTCCTGTTCTAAATGAATGTTTGCTGGAGTTGAAGGGGCCTGTTTTCCATTTATTGAGTTATAAGCATTTCTGTGGAAGCCCAGGAAAATAATACATTTTTTAGTGGAACACAAATTAGATATAGTCATTCAGAATTGTGAGACACCAAATTAAAATGAAATTGTAATGTTTATGATATAAATATTACTTGTCAAAAATTATTTTAATCAAATATCTCCCTATCTCATTCACTGGACCAATTATATCTTTCACAATTGTCTTGATAAAGTCAAATTATAAGTAACTGAGTCAAAATTGTCTGATGTGTCTCATCGTTTTCCTTCTTGTGACTTCATAAATTCCATAATTTTGACATTTGTAAAACATTTGTATTTTCATTATTTTTACCATAATTATTTTGATATTTTTTATTATTATATTTTTGGATTTTGATATCTTATATATATATATATATATATATATATATATATATATATATATATATATATATATATATATATATATATATATATATATATATATATATATATATATATATATATATATATATATATATATATATATATATATATATATATATATATATATATATATATATATATATATATATATATATATATATATATATATATATATATATATATATATATATATATATATATATATATATATATATATATATATATATATATATATATATATATATATATATATATATATATATATATATATAATTTACAATCATAATTCTAATTTAATATTGTGTGATTTTTACTTCTACATTTCTAACTTACCATGGTAAAGTGGATTTATTTTGATTAGGCCTGAAGAAGCTCTGCTATTTTGCTGTTATTATTCATCATACGTGGAGGAAAGTAAAAACCTTAAGTGAAGGAGTTGGTACACGGACTGGTGCGGGTGGGCTTGGCCTATTCATCATCATGTGCCATTTGTGCCTTTGCTACCTATGCTACTGTGTGACGTTTTAAAACCTCATTTTTTGTTCACTGCTTTACTTTTGGCTGATTGAGATGCTTCATCTCTGGTGTCTGTGTTTCTGATTTGAAACGCTTCCGTCATCATCTCAACATTAACATGTCACCGGTGGTTTCTGGCTTCATTCTAGAAAAATTCAAATAGATTAACAGGTACTCCAACAATGTCATAACATTGTTTCTCTTCTCCCTATAATTGGTAATTAGTTTTATATAAAAATAGTACATTTACAGGTTTTAAAACAAAATAACTTTTTTATATCATTGTGATAAACTTGTGACATGAACTGTTATGTTGTCACTGCTACATCATGTACTTAGTCTCAGTCTGATTGTAGACTGAACCATCACATGGATGAGTGGAGAATAATAGCTGTTAACAACAACTATGTTCAGTGAGTTTTCCTCATTCTCTCCTTTCACTTCATCCTGAATGTTCAACCATCACATATAAATGAAAACTGCGGCGTGAATTTTTTTGGCCTTCTGCTGCTACAGGTGGGAGGCCTCCAAAATTTATGAAATTTTTTAAGTGGTGATGATGATTCAGGCTGTCTGTGGTCTGTGGAGATGTTCTAAGAAATGATCAGGAAATTACTGGAAACCCTGTATGACATTATCACCAGTATCATCTGACAGTGAGCTACACCCCTCATCTGAGCAAATTATTGATAACTGATAAAAGGTGCAGCCGAAGGTTAATAACAGTCCAGGTCTGGTTGGTACAGTCACTGATAAAGACTGAGGAGGTGACATCACCTCTTTAAACTTAGATGTGACTGTGATCATTAGAGCAGCATATTTACATATTAGGTTTATTGCCTTCCATTATGTTTGGACCCTGGTTCCCACTCATGTCACAGAGGCTCAGTCTGTGACTCTGAGATCAAGAAACATCAATGATACATCACCATTTTTTCTACATTCAAAAGACAATTTTTCATTAGTAGTGAATAAATACAAATGTTCAGTTCTCCATCAGTGAGACTGTCTCACAGTCCACACTGCACATGCTCTAAAAGCTAATAGGATTATTTCTATATACCACACAGCTACTGTACCTAAACACCAGGCTTTACAAAACACAAATAATTCTGGTTAAAAAAATGTCTTCAGGTCCTGCATCTTTACTCTACTCCTGCTATACTACCACTGAGGGGGAGGAGGCTCAGGAGAAGGAGGTAGAGGAGGTAGAGGAGGTGGAGGAGCAGGAAATGGTGGAGGAGGTGGAGGAGCAGGAGATGGAGGGGGAAGTGGAGGAGCCGGAGATGGAGGGGGAGGAGAAGGAGAAGGAGGAGGTGGAGGAGCAGGAGCAGGAGCTGAAAGAGCAGGAGGTGAAGGAGCAGGTGATGGAGGGGGGAGTGGAGGAGCAGGTGATGAAGGAGGTGGAGGAGAAGGAGGTGGTGGTGGAGGAGGAGATGGAAGTGGAGGATCAACAGATGGAGGTGGCACCATGGCTGCTGTGTTTTGGTCAGTGTTTGGAGAGAGAGTCCCCCACCCATCCTCCCAGAAACCCCGCTTCATTTTACAAGGACATATGTCCTCATAAAGGACATTGTCCTCACAATCAGCTTGAGGAGGAGGAGCAGCAGCTATGACTCTGAGCTTGTTTGTACAGCTCTGAGGTCTAGACTTTAGCCACCTGGGTCAAGGTGTGGACCAGCTCCAGAGGACAGCTGAGTGTGAGGGCAAGAAATCATAAATAAAGATCTGCAGATATTTACAGGTGAAGTATTTACAGATGATTGATCCCCAATACAAAATCTATCAGCTGCTGAGGCTCAGTTATAAAAAGTGAGGGGATAATGCCCTGCTTCTATGTACGTGTGTGTGTGTGTGTGTGTGTGTGTCAGTCATCCCTGCAGGTTGGCAGGTTGACAAAGGTGAAGATGTTGTACTCGATGAGGCAGGAGAAACACAGGAAGACAGAGTAGAAAAGGAGACACATGACACCGAGACGCTTGTCCAACGTCCACCTGTTCAGGTGAACTCCGAGGACCTGGAGCAAGAGACCAAAGACAGGAGTAAGGAGGCAGTCAGACCGCTGGAGCTCTGAGGAGTCATGGTGCTGTACTCACCGTCAAAAACACAGAGGCCAGCAGGAGCCCCACAGAGAAGATCAGGCCTTTACTGTTGAGTTTGATCTGCAGGAGGATCAGACACATGAACATCAGTGATTGAGAGGAGGCTACGCAGGGACCAGGTCTTCTCTTTGAGTGTGTGTGTCCACATACCTCTCTGAGTGACTCTGACTCTCATATGAATCATAATTTCATTACCAGGACAACGATGTGTCACCATCAATCAGTGAGCAGTGAGTCAGCTTCTTTTGGTTTGGTCTTCGTTGACAGCTTCACAACTGAAACTACTGATCCAGAACGCAGCTGGACCTGGTCTTGATGGCCTGGTCCACAGTTCAAATCAGACCACTCTCTGCAGGTCACAGCAGGCAGCTTCAGACCTGCTCATTCTGGCCTGTATCTGAATATCTACTGGCATGTATATTAATGTGTACATGAGCATATATTGTGTTATCACCTTGACTCTGTCTTCAATATTTCGTGAACATGATTGGACAGAGTAAGTATCCTGATTTCTGTCATTGATACAACTGTTGCCACGGTTCCTCTTAATACATTGTTCCTACAGTGAATACAGTCACACAACTCATTACACATATTCTGAAGTGGAAATGGAAGAAACTACACTACACATTAGTTTGTTCCATTTCTTGGTGTGAAATTGTGCAGAATAATCTTGATAAAACCCAGTTGTTCATGTTCACACACACATATTTAGAGCTGAGTGAGGGCTGAAACATCTGCTCCTCCAGTGAAGTCTCTTTATACAGTGTGTGCTGCTTACATCAGAGCCGTAGTTGATAGCCAGGGTCTTCAGGGCCCAGGGGAGACCAAGTCCCACCAAGATGTCAAACACATTACTGCCAATGGAGTTGGACACAGCCATGTCCCCCAGACCTGAACATGGAGACAGAGCCTTAGAAGAGCACAAAGTAAGGGCTGAGGAGGAGGAATAGGTGAGGTGGAGGAGGGGGTTGTTATGTGTAGGTTGTTATGTGCAGCAACATGTGTTGTGGTTAGTATGTGTGAAATTTTATGTGCCACTTGTTATGTGAAGTTTGATATGCGAAGATTGTTATGTGTAGGTTATGTGTAGGTTGTTATATGTGGGTTGTAATGTGTAGGTTGTTATGTGTTGGTTGGCATGTGTAGGTTTTTGTGTGCAGGTTGGTATGTGTAGTTTGTTATGTGGAGGTTTTTGTGTGTGTCGTTACGTGTAGGTTTCTGTGTGTAAGTTGGTATGTATATGTTGTTATATGTAAGTTATGTGTCGGTTAGTATGTGTGTGATTTTATGTGTAGGTAATTATGTGTTGGTTGTCATGTGTAGTTTGTTATGTGTCGGATGTTATGTGTAGGTATTTATGTGGAGGTAGTTATGTGTAGGTTTTTGTGTGCAGGTTGTTATTTGTAGGTTGGTATGTGTGGGTTTATAAGTATAGGTGGTTATGGGACGTTCGTTATGTAGTAATGTGTATGTTATTATATGTGTTGGTTAGCATGTGTGAGTCTTTTTGTGTAGGTTTTTATATGTAGGTTGTTATTTGTTGGTAGGTATGTGTTAGTTGGTAGTTTGTTAGGAGGTTGGTATATGTATGTTTTTATGTGTAGCTTTTATGTGTAGGTTGTTGTGTGTGAGTTGTTATGTGAATGTTGTTATGTGTATGTTGTGTATGTTGTTTTGTGTAGGTTGTTATGTGTGGGATTTTATGTCGGTTTTTGTGTGCAGGTTGTTACATGTACGTTTTTGTGTGCAGGGAATTATGTGTCAGTTGGTATCTGTTGGTTGTTATGTGTCGCTTGTTACGTGTAGTTTGTTATGTGTAGGTTGTTTTGTGTAGGTTGTTATGTGTCGGTTAGTATGTGTAGGTTGTTATGTGTTGGTTAGTATGTGTATTTTGTTTTGATTTGTAGGTTGTTATGTGTATGTTTCTTTATGTGTAGGTTGGTATGTTTATGTTTGTGTGTGTATTAATAATTAGCATATGTTGGCATGTGTATGTTTTAGGTGTAGGTTGGTAAGACTACACTCGTGTACTTTTACAATAATTCACCTGGTCTGAAAAATGTGTGTGTGTGTGTGTGTGTGTGTGTGTGTGTGTGTGTGTGTGTGTGTGTGTGTGTGTGTGTGTGTGTGTGTGTGTGTCCTTACCCTGTCTCGCCACTATAAGACTGGCCATGCAGTCAGGTACACTGGTGCCAGCTGCCAAGAAGGTGATGCCCATGATGACATCTGGGATGCCAAGTGTGTAGCCTATAACAGTAACCTGACACAGACAGGACCATTCAGTTATGTGTGTGGTTTATTAACTGTTGGTGCAGTTCACAGAGACGTAGGAGGAAGATGAGAACAGCACATGAAAGATGTAACCCATACAGAATTGAACCTGACTCAGTTACTTAAGCATCTCTTAGCTCCTGTGTAAGAGTCCGTGAAACAGCAGCAGCAGGCAGCTCTACACACCACACACCACTCCAAGTGAACTACTGCACTCATTCATTTTACATGTTTACTGCTGCTACTGATATTAAGGACACGTCACTGACACAGGTGTTTTATCTGTCAGTCCGTATCTTCCTGTCTCTCACCATCCAGACCATGATGTAGGAGAAGGCTGCAATCCACAGGGTGGAGGAGACAAAGGACAGCATAAAGCAGTTCTCCCAGCGAGGCGTTGAGCAGTTGGGGACAGTGAAGTACAACAGTAGGCACAGAGGCCAGGCCAGCAGCCACTTCAGCTTGTTACACACACCGGCTGCAAACACACAAAGGCCACGATACAGTACTGAGACAATAATGCTGTAGTGTACAGTACTTTTATATCACATCACATTTTTAGTAGCAGCTTGTAATGGGTCATCTTTGTTAGAGAGCGTCTTTGTTTGTTCAACAATGCATTATGGGTAAACTCGTCCCAGTGAGCTGAAAACAAGGACAAAATGCTTGTCCAACTCTAAGCATTAAGCTCCCACGTTGTTCTTAACTTTGGAAAATACACTTACTCTCTTTCTTTGTGATCACATGCCTATGTGTTGTGTGTGTCTGAAGTTAGTCTAGCCAAGCGTACATTCTAGAAGCAGAGGATAAAAAGTTAACATGGCTCTCAAATGTTTAAAATATATATAAAGATGTATCAGACACAATGTCCTGGAGTCAATTTTGAGGTTTCTGGTTTGGTACAGTAGTCTTGATTCTGAATTTAGTGTTCTTAATGCTAAGCCACGCTAATCAATTGCTAATACAGACATAAGAGAGGTGGTCTTCAGCAAGCTAAATGAAAACCACTCATTTCTGCTAACGGAATACACAAGGTCGGCATGGACCCTCCTTGGCCTGGTACCTGGGCACTGGAAGGGTACAAAGGGCCCCTCTCCATCCTCCTCTTCTTCCTCTTCGTCATTCTCGTTATTCTCATTGTCCTCGTTTTCTGTCTCATTTCCTGCCTCTTGGTCGTCATGGCAAAAGACACCCCTCTCTGGTCCACACAATCCATTTTCTATGCAACGCCCACTTCCTCCTTTCACAGGAACATCAGAGTCTCCATTGGTCAAAGTCTGTGTGTTGATCAGACGCTGCCTCTGTATGCATGAACACACAATCATGCAGATGCATAAACAAACACACAAACAGCTGATTAAAACAGACTAATGCCAGTTTAATTTCAATTTAATTTCCATTTTTACATTTCTATGTTCACATAGGGGATCATCTTCACTCTGACAGAAAATCAGTTTTCATTCACAGGAGCTCAAAAATTATTTTTAGTTGATTTTTTTCTAATTATTACATGTGATGCCTCTAGGCCTCAATAGGTGAGTGAATGCCAATGATTGAGCTGTGGCAGCAGAGTGGTATAAAATAATAAAGAATTAAAAAAAGAATAAAGGCTGATGACTAAACATCTGTCTGTTTCTGAGACCTGACCTGAAAATGATCACTTCACAACCTCTGTTTTTCTTGTGTTACTCAGTAAACAGCTGAGTACAACACCATGAACACACTTTTATCCCATTAGTGCTCTGACATCCCTGTTTCAACAATTCTACACGTCACAGGAACTTGTCTGTTTCACACACACTTCAGTCTTTAGACACTGTACAAGTGTCTAAAGTCTCACATTAAAGTCCAATAATAAAATTACTGATAGTTACACTGTGTCAGTCTAATAAATGAATGTTTAATATTGTACTTAACATCAACAAATACATCAGGAAACAGAGTTCTGCAGGAGTGAGTGCTGAAACCAGACCATGAGTTGCATTTTATCACTTACTGTTCTCTGGTCCTGTGCTTCTGGTTAGACCCCAGTACAGATCCAACATAAAACCCCTCAGTGAAGACCGCAGTCCAGACCCAACACTCAGTAAAACTAAGGGAACTGTGGTGGGTTGGTTTACGCAATAACATGAGCTTTTTACTGCTGCTGGTTGTATTTAGGCTTCAAACACCATGACATGTTGGTGTTCATTATTGAAATGATCCTGCTTAACTAAACCTTCATCAGGATCGCTCCTACAACCATAGACACATTAGGATAAAATGTCCCCTAGTTTCACTTCTCACATACTGTCACTGCTTTATGTTAGTGTGTTTCCGTGTGGACAGAAACTCCTTTCTTTCTCAGGTTGTTTTTTCCTTTAAACAACAGCACTTTATGACTCCAACACTGTGGACTGAACAGTATTTTTACTGCAGTGGCTTCAATCTGTGTCAGTTAAGTCAGTATTATGTGATGTGAGATGTAGTAAAACTTCATAAAACCATCTGTTGACCTATATCTGCTCTGTGGCCTCTTAGCAGTAGCAGTTTACCTTGTGACAAACACACTGCAGCCTCACTCAAACTGCAAACAATCTGCTCTTTCTCTTTCATCAGGGGCGCTGTGTTGTTACCTCAGTTATGAGCATCCGTGAGGCCATGGTGAGGCGGGTTCTGGGGGAGAAGTGGCTGGTGATCATGATCCTCAAGCCTGCCTCAGAGAAGGACAGCTGATGGGGATATGCTGACAGCAGCTCGTCCACCATCAGCACTGATGGCTTTCTGTGGTGGTATGCTACAAGACACACACACAGGACCACTACACAACATGTCCATTTGCACCATTTAATTTATCACCATTTAATGCACAGCTCAACAAGTTGACTGAGAGCCCTGAACAAAGCTAGTAAGGGGGCTGCTCAGGTTTAACTGGTGAGCCTATGCTGGGTGAAGAGTACCTTTTTTTAACAGGACAGCTGTGGCATCACATCCATCATCCAGCTCAGCATTACTGGCTGCCCCGTTTCGTAGAGAGGACTTCTTCTTTCTCCGCTCCAGAAAATGAACCACATGAGAATTCAACCTGGAACAGGCACATGATTCGGTTGACAAGCAGCAGCTCTGGCCACTTCACAAGCTAAAGGTCTGCTTTGACCCAGGTGGTTATCCAGTGTATCCATGGTTACACTTCAGAGACTGGCCAAACATGACCTGGTGTGTTTACTACTTGTTTTACAATAAAAACTGGAGGAGAGTGCTCTGATTGATCAACACTTTGACAGGCTGCTCTCAAAGCTGATGAGCCCTGTTTTAATGTGTCACTCAATAAGCATTAATCAAGAAGCATTCATCAATAAGCATTAATCATACTCACTTCATGATCAAAATGTAGACGAAATACATCAGGATCAGTGTGAGAGCTTCCCACCTGGAAACACAGAAGGGAGAGTCAGTGACAGAGCTGACTGTCTGTCATTCATCAGTCAGTTAGTCTGAAAAGTCACTCACCAAACCACTTTCTCATCATATATGAACTGTGGAGAGCAAGACACATAGATGTCAACATGTGTTTATACCATATTTCTATCATTAGCTGCGTGTTTTAACGTTACTCCACCAAAGAGTCCTCACCACTATCAGAGCAGAGATAGATAGGGTGTAGTAGACAGAGTCTCTGAGCAGAGGCCAGCAGGAGAGATGAATCGTCTGAGACACACACACAGAAGTGAGACAATGCTGAAGTACAATTTTTGTCCTGTTGAGTATCACATCCCATAGTGCACTTCGTGCTGTACATTCCTAGCAGAGTAAACAAAGCTATTTGTGTGTGTGTGTGTGTGCGCGCGCGCGCACTGTACCTGTACTGTGAATATCCCACACACTCCAATAATGCAGAGGATGTTGAAGACAGCTGAGCCCACAATGGTGCCGACCCCAACGTCACCTTTAGTAATGAACACTCCTACAGAGCAGGAACACAGTAAGTCGTTACCACATTAGAAGTCAGAATTTACAACAGCTCAGGCATTGGCTCTAAAAGGATCTAAAATGAAGCTAACTGATGCGACAAAAAGTTTAGACAAAGAAAATTTGTCTGTGGAAGTCAAGAGATGATGGAGCAGAACTTCTGTTAAATGTGGAAATATGGACAGCCCAAAAATACCAAAAATATGTAATTACTTGATGGGAAGGGGTTGGAGGGGGGCAACTAAGTACTGACACAGTAGGGTATCTGCACTATTGCTCATGACAGTACTGCTTATTTTGTGCTAAATTTAAGCTCATAAAATAAAAAATGTTTAATGTATATCAATGTTTAATGTATATCAATAAAGCTCCTAGTCCATTCTAATGTGACAACATGACTACTGAGTAATGATGTGTAATAATAATATAATTTGAAGATCATAGCAAAAAAAAACAAGAATGCTATACATCACCCTGAACCTTTTCAGCAAGACGAATATTTAATTTCACTACTGGAGTAATCCATCTATTCGCCTCATATAGTGTCAAAAATTTTGGACTGGACTGTAGCCATACACTCACACAAAAAGGCATTTCCTTCCATCACACACACAGCAAAACAAAGCTTTTCAAAAACTCATGCTTGTCATTCCTGTCATTCTGTCAAACACCAGCTCTCTTCTGGATAACATCACACAAACACCAACAACGTGCTGTGACGTCATGGCCTCCATTAAAGAGACAGTACATTTTCACCCTCCTGCAGAAGACAAAACACCACCAGGGCTAAGGCAACACCTCCTGTCATCATTCCCAGCTATCACCTCCTTCAGAAACACCAGGATTTGACACTTCCCAACTAGTTTGTTACCACCAGCATTGAAAGCCTTCCTCATTCCTACATCACAGCAGTCCCTGTTAGTCAGTACTATAATTTTCATTGGCACCAGGATGCCAGCACCCTCTGCCTTCCACTTTAAGAAAATGTAGCAGTTTGCATTTGCTTGCTCCAACCACAGCAGCTTGCAATAGCTGGGGTGTCTGGCACGAGGATGCCAGCACCTCCCACCGCCTTCCTTCCTCCCATCACATCAGCACATGTCAACCAGAGCTTCTGGCACCGGGGTACCGGTGCCACCCACATCCACCCTCCTCCACTGCAGTAGCTTCCGGCACTGGGAGGCCAACACCAAGCTTCCTACACTCCCTGCAGCAGTGTGTTCTTTCCACTTTCAACTTTGGTGTTCTCACAACCAATTCCAGTGGTCACCAACTTCACCTTCTTCTTAGCCAATCCTCCTGTGCATCATTCTATTTCTTTCACCTTCTGTGCTTTCCCAGGCCCCACCAATATCCGTAAACATACAATAGATTGTAATCCCGCAGACCCCACAGTCCTTGTTAGGCCTTCCACCAACCTGCTCCAGAGAGCTTTCTCTCAGAGTTTGCCAATGCTTTCTATCTCTATAGAGATTTCCCTTGTCCTCACCAGCCAGGAACCTGACAACTACATGTCCACCATCCTCAACCAGCCTCCATAATACCATATTCACTTCACCTCTGAGACTGCAGCTGCACCAATTAACATCCCTGCTCAAGCAGCAGCAATCTATGACCACCCCAAGTTTGTTAACTTCCTGGTAACCAGGTTCAAAGGATTCCATCCCAGTCTTTCCACAGTCTTTCGGCAGAAAAGCAGGGCACCTGTCCAAGTCCCGCAAGTTCCTAGGAATCAAACGTATACAAACGTGATTCAGGGCTCACTCTTGGAAAAACCGATTCAGTTTTTTGATCTCTAATTTCTTCTTTGGTCCATTCTGCACCACTAGACCACCTTAACTTCACCCTATACGTCTGTCCATCTCTCCTGGCTTTGATCTCTTTCGACAGTTCAAGCCGAGTATGGCTCAATTTTCTTAACAACTGAAAATAGCTCTCTTTCTTCTACAAAGACCAAGTGACTCATCCTCAAGACACCTACCTCTACACCAATTCCACTCCTTCTGTTGGTTTTAGGGTTTGGGGAGAAAAATGGTTCCCAGAGCTGGCAAAAGAACGTCAATTCTCTTCCTTTGCTCTCTTTGAAATCTACCCCAAATAGTCACTGCAGTCCTGTGGGTCCCGTAAGTCCATCCTCATAAACTCTTTTTAATAAAAAGATATCTCATACTAGAAGACATAACCAATAATGGATGCTCCAACTCCCCATCCATAATGCCATTCATCTGCCACCTAACCTGACATTTGTAGTTCAGAAGCCTGGATACACTCATTCCTCGATATTCAGCACTGACTAACTCATAAATCATGCATTCGCACCATTCATCCTTAACTCCCAGAACTATATAATCAACAGCCTTCCACCCGCAATCTTTCCTCATACTGGACTGCTTGGAAAAGTTTCCACCACTTTAACAACCAGCATAACATCACTTTCCCCTCATTTGATCTTATGACCCTGATTTGTTTCATTGTGGCAATGAAAACACTGACGATCAAAGTTTACCTTAATGGCATAACCTGTAGTCCAGGGACGGCCTCAAACCATCCTCAGATAACAGTGTCCCTCTAAGGTTGACTACGAAGTTTATCATTGCCACATCCATTTCAATCTCAAACACGTCAGAGCTGCTTAAAGCTTATCTGAAATGGAGGCTTTTAAGGGTTCGCAATTGCCCAGGTGCCACAATGGATTCCCCACAAAGATTCCCAACTCTGCATCCGAAATATTAAAACATGCTCCATCAGCGTTTTCTATCAGTATACCCTGTTGATGGTGTGGACCTTGCTAGTAAAAATGACTGTTTAACTATTTTCTGTTTTTTAGGTGTGTGTGTGTGTGTGTGTGTGTGTGTGTGTGTGTGTGTGTGTCTCACCAATGACAGAGGTGAACAGCTCAGGAGCTGAACTGCCTGCTGCCATGAAGGTTGCTCCTGCTACATCCTCACTCAGATGAAGATGCTGATCAAGAAAGAAAGACCACCATTGATCACAGAGCATCACTGTGAGGTGTTACTGTTAGTAAATAGAAGAGCAGTCTGTTATCTTACCTCACATATCTTCTCTAGTGATGGGACAAAGTAGTCATCACACACCAGGGCCAGGGCATAGAACATGTAGACTGCCTGTTGGGCAGATATGCACACACACACACACACACACACACACACACACACACACACACAGACACACACACACGCGCACGCACTCACGCACACAACCACGTACACACACTGGTGAGGAACATACACATATACATCTCGCCAATTCATACTTCCACCATCATTTAGCTACATAATTTAGCTAACCTACAAAAGCAGAGTTCAAGTAAGCTTCACTCATACATGATAAAATGTGTCTGTATGCCAGAGTCACATGATGAGAAATACTGAGCCATTTAGTGGCATGATTTAAATACTGTGTCCACGATACTGTATACACTATACTGTATACACTAGGGGTCCACCAATTTTTTTCCCCAATAACTATTATTACAATCAAGGAGACAGATTATATTATATTGTATTATTATTATAATATATTAATATTATGCATTTGCAGTAAGACTACTGCAATTTCAGGCCTTTTCTTTAGTTTATCCATCTGAAATGAGGGTTTAGAGAAAGAGAATCTGATTTATGTAGCTTAATATTTCTACAAAGTTGTTCATGATATTGAGTTGATTTGCAGGTTCGGTGTAGACTATTTTGATCTTTACAACTCCACACTCACTATGCAGTCTGTGCGCATCAGTGTTCACAGTAGCCCTCAGTGGTGGTCTTATGTCAAGACTTCTCTGACCTCCACTCTTTTCCTCTGCAGAAGAGTTGACCCCTTCCCGACTGACTGGAAGTAAGCATCATTTCTGGTTACTGGTGGTGGTGCTGCTTTCTCTCACCAACTCTTTATCCAGTTAATGTTGCTGTTTTCCTCAATATTTTCCTCAATACTTGTTAATACTAATACAATACTAATTAATTGTTGTCTAAGTGTTAAGTGTTGTCTAGCCAGTTCGAAGCCAGAGGCATAGCCATAAGCAGGAGCCCCTGGTTCACCACCAACCAGTTCACGTTTCTAACAAATTCTCTCCACTCAGCGACACACCCGCTGACAAACCGACTGGTTATTGATATCTCCATTTTGAGAAACATAAAGTTATTGACTCCGTAGTGTTCTCTGGAGCCCTGCCCAATCTGACTAGTGATGTACTACTAGTGACATGTACAGCCATATGTCATCATATCAAGAAATCTGAATGAATTTATTAGAAAACCAAAATCATGACACCCCAAAGTCGAGACCAGGAGGCAGAGCTGCAGTCTTACAGCTTCTCTGCTCCTCAGTTAGAGCAGTCACCCACCCAGAACCCCATTGAGACTATGTCTGTCCCGACAACCAACATTTTTAAATCGAAATTAAACGGAAGAGGAGTTACACATAAAAATTAGAAATTCAAAACCCACTCACTGTTTTAATCACACCCATTGCGTACAACACTCAATACTGTTGACGCTCTGAAAATGAAGGTAGTGAATCAAAGGAGGCTAGCTCGAATTTGTGCTTTAAAGCAGACGTCACAAAAACTGAAAAGGGAGTGGTGTTCCACTTCCAGAATTTCCCCAAGCCTGGAAAGAAAGAACATAAGAAAGCCTCTGTAATACCAGAAACTTCTATTACTCATCATTTATTGAAGAAAATAAGAACAACCCCAGGTTTCTTTTCAGTTCTATAGCCAGGCTGACAGAAAGTCACAGCTCTAGTGAACTATCTATTCCTTTAACTCTCAGTAGCCATGACTTTATGAGCTTCTTCACAAATAAAATTGTATCTATTAGAGAAAAAATTCATCACCTACTGCCCACGACTGGCAATGATCTACTGTCCAATACAGTAACTTTTTAATTAACTGCAACACCTGTTCTGCATTTGGACTCCATCTTATCTTAGCTAGCTTCCATAGTTTCATCATCTAAACCATCAGCTTATCTTTTAGATCCCATACCAACCAGACTGTTTGAGGACATTTTACCATTAATTAACAATTACATTGGATCATGTGTCCCTGAACTATGCCTTATTTACGCTGCTGAAAGGGGCAGAAAGATAGACAGACAGACAGAGAGTGAGAGTGAAACAAAGAGAGACAGAGACAGAGGTGTTCAGAGTATCCCCCATGTCTAGGCCTATAGCAGCATTACTAAGGGATGGTTCAGGGTCACCTGAGCCAGCTCTATCAGCTTTGTCAAAGATGACAGTTTGAAGCCTAATCTTAAATGTATCCACCACACTGTATCCACCATACTGTATCCACCATACTGTTTCCACCATACTCATACTGTCTCTACCATACTGTATCCACCATACTGTTTACACCATACTCATACTGTATCCACCATACTGTTCCCACCATACTGTGTAAACTATGTACTTTATACATACTACATACTATATAAATAAATACGCTATACATACTGATCATCATACTGTATACACTACACATACTCATACTGTATCTATATTGTTTCCACCATACTGTGTCCATCATACTGTGTTACCACAATGTGTCCACTTTGCTGTTTCCACCTTGCTGTATCCACCATACTATGTAAACTATATACTATATACATGCTACATACTATATACATACATACACTATACATACTCATCATCATACTGTATACAATATGGTGTATCAGGCCAGAGCTGCTCTAAACAAATACTCACTCATTCTCACTCACTTCTACTTTGCTTGTTTTTTGTTCCCATTTTGAAACCCAAAACTTTCCTTGTAGATGTTCACATTAAAAATCTTCCAGCATAAGATGAGATCAACTCCTTTCCTGGTGGGTTTTTGGACTGTGGTATGTGGGGTGTAGATGGTGGTGTTGACAGACTCCTCCTTCATGGCCCATGGTCAGTCTTTTGTTGGTAAACCATTCAAAAGATAAGGGCTTAGTGATCATGGAGATTTAGATTTCACTGATTTCACTCTGTGTCTTTACATCATCATTGTTGGAACAACTGATAACAGAAGAAACCGTCTGTTAAGACTGGACCATGTTTTAATGACAGGCTCCACAGGAAGAGACTTCCACACACAGAGCTGCTTTTGTCAGCTCTTTACTGATTCTGGAAATGCAGAGACCATATCAAAAAGTGTGTTTTCAGTGCTGCAGGTGTCACTCACACAGAAGACGTGCAGGCCCACGGCTCCTTCAGCTCGCTCCTGGTTGGTGAAGTAATCCCTGGGGAACTCGTGGATCGCTGCACACAGAAAAACAAAACATCCTGAAACAGTGGCAGGAGAAACAGTTCAAGAATTCAACATTAACTCCATCAGACAAATGTGAATACATAAGCAACACCTAGCAGTCAAATGAAACCTCTCACAGGGGGCAGAGACAAACCTGGACAGCTGCAGGAAAGTGACCAACTACATGTCAACTTTCTACTTTCAACTGTAATCTGAGCCCTTAGCAGCTTTAACTCTGGCTGTAGAAGGGACACTTCTGTACAGCAGCATACAGGGATGAAGGAGTTCACTACAACAACAATCCATAAAATTCTCCACTGCAAAGTCTGCATGTTTCTTAGTGAGAGGAGGTTTATACAAAGACCTCCATGCTGGTCATAGTCAGGATGTAAGGCCATGCAACGTCCACCAGTGGGTGTCACTGTATCCGTTCAGCTTACTCTGGTTCAAAGTTTTTACTATCAGTTTATACAGAGTCTTTTCTGAAGCATCCTCCAAGAGTTGGCATGCTCCAGCAAAGCTACAAAACCTGAAATAGTTCAATGACAGGATATGGGTCAGACCAGTCCAGCAGCAGTGGACCATCACAAAGGTCTGTTAAAAGACAACATTCATTCAGTAACTGGTTTATGACTTGTATAGATCTTACTCCCAGACAGGGAGCCAGTCCAACAGGATTGTTCAGCTGCTGTCCAGCCAGCTCCAACACCCTCCCTAGAGAAGCAACATGCAGCAGTTTGAAGCAGTCTGGACAGAATGGGTCCATCCCAAGCTGGACAGTCCAGACGTTCACAAAACAGTACTGGCAGAGTCAGCCTGCTCCTGCCTCTGCTTTTTCAGTAAGGATGGTAAAGATGAATAGTTGAGCTTCCTGGAGTTCATCAGAAAGAGAGACAAACCTAGTCCCAGACCACCAAACTGTCTCAGGATGCAGCAGGATAAGGGTCTCCACTGGGCTGGTGCATTTTAATCTATGGACTGAATACTGCATATGTCTCAGTTCCTCTGTCATTCTTCATCATGTGTGAGATCTTACCCATCCTCCTCCCACCCACCACCTCCACTGGCTCCAGGGGGCATCCCAGCACAGAGCTGGCTTTTCTGATCAGTTCGCCACAACAGTGTCAAAAATGGTCTTCAGCAGGGCCCTCTGTACTCCACAAGACCCACATTTGAGGGAGTCAAAAAGCACTTGGTCTTCTGGAGAGTCTGCTAAACTCCTGCAGCTCTACCACCTGAATCTCCAGGTGTCTCACAGATCTGGTTATGTATCTAGTGTTTAATATGTGATTTCCCAACAAACCACCACAGCTGGACACAGGTGAAGTTAGATTCAGACATTCTATGGATAAACCGGACATATTCCAAAGCTGCTCTAAGAGCATTGTTGTGAAGCAGACTGGTATTAAAATTTTGGTGAGGGCTCAGTACTTGTACATTTTTAATAAGAACAGAGGAAGAAACCAGAGAGTGATCAGGAAAAACCCACTGGGATAATGTGACAGCTGCTAAAAAGGTTGGCATGGTGTAAAAGAGTACTGGTGGTCCAGCCTGGCCAGAGATAACACATTGTCTTTACAGTGACTCCAGGTGTACTGTCTGTGATTCTTATGAAAGACTCTCCACACATCAGACAGCTCATGTGCTTCAGTCAGCTGTTGAAGAGTTCAGCTTTCTGTCTCATGAAACAGAATGATGCTCTGTGTGGTTTCGGTCTGGATCGGTCTGGATAACACTGATTACCTGGTTACCATGGCTCCTGTCAGTGGTGGATATATCAGGCAGCAGCTGAACATTTAGCCCTGAAGTTGATGTGTTGAAAGCAGGAAAAATGATCGAGTGTGAGGATGTGAGTGACTTTGACAAGGACCAAACCGTGATGTTTAGACAACTAGGTCAGAGCATCTCCAACACTGCAGCTCTAAAATTAAAAATGTATTTCATTTATATAGAGCCAAATCATAAGTCACCTCAAGGCACTTTACAGATAGAGCAGGTTTAGACTAAACGCTTTATAAAGTTATTTAAAGGGACCCAACAAATCCACCATGAGCAGCAGTTAGTGACAGTGTGAGGAAATGACACTGTCACCAAACTTCCTTAAACTTCCTTTAAGAGGCAGAAACCTGGAGCAGAACCAGGCTCAGGGTGAACGGCCATCTGCCTCGTTGAGTGAGAGTGAGAGAGTGAGATGTTCCCAGTCTGCAGTAGTCAGTACCTACCAGAAGTGGTCCATGGAAGGAAAACCACTGGACCACAGACAGAGTCATGGGTCAAAGCTCATTGATGGTAGTGGGGAGTGAAGGCTGGACCGTGTGGTCTGATCCAACAGAAGAGCTACTGCATCTCAAAATGCTGAAAAAGTTCATGCCGGTTCTGATAAAAAGGTGTCGGAACACACAAGTTTGTTGTGTATGGGGCTGTGTAGCTGCAGACTGGTCAGGGTGTCCATGCTCACCACTATACACCACCAAAAGCTCCTAGTATGGACATATGAGCATCAACTGGATTGAGCAATGGAAGAAGGTAGTCAGGTTTGATGAATGAGGTTTTCTTTGACATCATGTAAATGTGTGGCCAGGCACAAGTGCGTTGTTTACCTGGGGAAGTTGGATACACTGTGGGAAGAAGTCAAGCTGGTGGAGGCAGTGTGATGCTTTGGACTATTACCCTTCATGGAAAAAGTCTTCCCTAATGGTAGTGGCCTCTTTCAGCAGGATAATACTCCCTGTCCCACTGCAACAATGGTGCAGGAGGTTCAGCTACCAGTTCAAGGTGTTGTGGTTGGGTGGTCATATTGTCATGGCTGATTGTGTATTTCCCAAATCCCTGATTTATATATAGGTCCTGAGTGACTCTTTTGACTGTTACTATGGAATGACTTGTATACTGTTGACTTACATGTGCCTTGCCCACTTCCCACCACTGATGTCTTCAACTGGCTCAGAATGTCCTTTGACCTGCTCAGAGTTTCCTTCAGCCAGCGTCTCAGAGGATGCTAACACCACCAAGAAACATGGCCACAGTTTGTCACACAACCACCAAATATGCAATAAACTACACTCACACAGTAACAGTACAATAAAAATAGGAGAGAAACAGAAGAAAAGTTTGAGAAAAGTGTCAACCCTCCCTGACGTCATCCATTGGTTTTTGAGCTGCTGTGCTGAAGCCTCCAGTTTGTAATTTGTCCGTCAACCATCTTGGTTTTTTTTAAATCAGTACAAACCATATTTGGAGGAGAAGGTGGAGCTGAGGAGGAGTGAGGGGTAGATCTGACCTGCTCTGTACTCTATCCTGATTGTGTAGTATGGTCTGTCACACAGAGCCATGCCCCCTAATGCATACCCCATTTGTGGCCTATTTACCTCTAGTTGGGACCATCATTTAAAAAAATGAGCATCATGTTGTATTGAAGACTTGCAACTAGAGACTGAGACCATAAATTCATTAGAAAAATGTTTACTGAGCTAATAAATCAAGGGAGAAGTAGGGCCATTTCCCCATAGACTTCAATACAATCTGACTTCTTCTTACAACCAGTGGAGTTGCCCCTTGATGGTCATTAGATGGTCATGACTGGCAGTCACACTCACCACACTCTCCACCACCAAACTCTCAGCATGCACTCAGAGAGAAAGAGAGACAGAGACAGAAAGAGGGAGAGACAGGGACTGACGTGAGCAACTAGTAATTAAACTGATTAAAAACAAGGTGGTTGATAGGAACTCTTCACTTTGTACTCGTGTTGATCATCATTAATTAAGAGACCACTGAACTTCAACCCAAAATATACCCAGTCTAGCTCTTTAATATCATTACTGGATGTCTGTCTAGAAAGTAAATAATAACAATAATAATAATAATAACAATAATAATAATGGACACCTTACACATGTGTCCAAGGTGCTGAGGTTGAAGGTTGTGAACTTCCATCAACCCAGAATGTGAACAGGACATGCTTTTATATTTCAGACTCCATTTTGAGTCCATTTTGGTGAAGACTGCAGACCTCCTTCCCTTCACACAGCTGACTGTCTCTCTTCTCCTCTAACCTGCCTCATGTCATCAGACAGTCAGGTTTTAAATGAACCTTAAGTTCTGATGATCGACAGCTGTGGAACAGCTGGACCATTAATATTCAACATGAAGCTTCTGTTAACCTCATTAAACAGACATATAAAGGCTGAACTTTATAATCTGATTTTACTCAGATTATATTTTCTACTCTGTTTAAATCATCAGTCAGCATTATATATGACATTACTATCACAACAGATCACTGTCCCTCACTGAGCCACACACACTTTAACACTGTTGATGCTGCAGGATCACCATCTCTTGGAATGTCTCACAGAACCCTCCTCTCGTGTGTGTTGCTATGTGATGATACTGATTCTGTAGGTCTGTAGGCCTCACACAAAATGTCACTGTCAACAATAAAGATAACACTAAGAGCAAAGCTGCAGTGAAAGGAGAAACACAAACACACATTCTCTCACATGCACACAAACACACGCACACAAACACACACTCTCACATACACTCACTCTCTCTCACAAACACACACACAGACACACAGTTGTCAAATCCCTGAGCTGAGTGAGATCAGTGTGGATTTATCTGAGTGGAGACGGACAACTCATCACTGCAGGGGCTCATCACAGAGCCACCCCCCACCCCCACCCTTTATATAACAGCAGGAACATTATATAAGAGCTGAGGCTCCACAACATTACAGGGATTTGAGGAGGCAGCACAAAAGACACTGCTGTATGATGACAGATGGCTCCTTCCCATCTATGACAGAGCATCTGTTCACATGAACACACACACATCAGCATATGTTTGGAAGTGCTAACTTCATTGTTCATGTTGTTGTTTCTTCATAAAAAGTTTTAATGTGTCTATTAATCTGATATTGTTGTTAAGAATGTAATAATGGGAAGTTCTGTTCCTTACGTACTACACAGTGAAGTCCACACAAACTGGAAGAGGGACAGTGGAGGGAAGAGTTTATTTACCGTGCCATGAATGATGTCTGCTTCTCAGAGGGTTTCAAAACCGAAAACTTATTCTCTGATAGATCATCTCTCCTTGACAGAGCACACATCAGGTTTGTGACTTGGTGAGTTGAGACTCTTAGATGTGTGAAGTTAATTTCATGCTAATGGCTAATACCGTCAATTAAGCTAGTGCTACTCATTGCAACTGTGAAAGTTACAGTTACTGAGAAAGTTGAATCTAGGTCAGTGGTCTTTTTCAGCCTGTGAGATGCTTAAAACACACTAGTCAATTAAGATTTATTTAAGTCCCAGTTTAACACCAACAAGTCCCAGTTTAACACCATGTGCCAGTTTAACACCAACACATCCCAATTTAACACCAAAATGTCACAGTTTAACATCAACAAGTCCCAGTTTAACACATCCACAGAGGAGAACATCACTGACACCTACAAGATCTATGACAGAGGTGGGCAATTCATTTTCCCAAGGGGTCACATAGGAAACTGGGACTGCTGTGTAGCCCATGTCGCCATGATCAGTCTCCTCCAAAAGCGCAACAAACTGTCTGTGAATCAAAAATCTAAAGAAGTTCAATATTTATTACATTTCATTACATTACAGTTACAACACCAATAACATGGTTGATTTTTAGCACTGACTTAAACAACACATCCTAATGTATCATACAATGCAAAAATACCAATTTTAGTTCTGGTTTTAAATTAGTCACTTTATCTTGCTTCTTTTCCCTGTCATATTTGGACATCTATTGTTTGTCTCAGTTCGGTCGCAGGTTGTCCAAGCATGTATTTACCTCCATGGACACATCTCTCCCTGTCGTCGTCCCTTTCATTGACAGCATTGCTGCAAGCTCCTCCTTGAATCTCAGAATCTCCCAAAGTCTTGTGTTATCTCATGTTCTTGTCCAGAGCCAAGGAGAACAGGTAGAAATTGTGGCTTTGTTTTGCAGCTGAGGCTCCCAATTTTCTGTAATGACCTTGTCACAACCAGTTCATGTTTCTACTGCTGACAAGCCTAACAAGGTTATTGGTAGCTCCATTTTGAGAAACTCGAGTTAGTGACATCAGTGACCACAGTTAAATGTCTCCCTGGGGCCAGAGCGGGCGACACTGAATCTTATTTAAAACTGCTGGCTAAGGATAATTTCACCCCTACACAGGTTGATGACCTTGTTGATACCACTACAGCCTCACACTCGATACTGTTGCCCCTCTGAAAAAGAAGGTGGTGAATCGGGCTAGCTCTGTAATATAATTCACAAATATGTGCTTTAAAGCAGACGTCTCAAACACTGGAAAGGAAGTGGCATTCCATCAATATAGAAGAATTTCACCAAGCCTGGAAAGAAAGAACATATAAGAAAGCCTCTGTAATACCAGAAACTCGTCATTAATAAAAGAAAATAAGAACAACCCCAGGTTTCTTTTCAGTCCTATAGAGAGTGACAGAGAGTCACAGCTCTAGTGAACTATCTATTCCTTTAACTCTCAGTAGCCATGACTTTATGAGCTTCTTTGAATCATGTGCATTTGAATGGTTTGTCTGAAGAGTTTCAGTCAGGATTTAGAGTACACCATAGCATAGAAGCAGCACTGCTGAAAGTTACCAATGATCTTCTAATGGCCTCAGACAACAAACTGGCCTCCATACTTCATGTAATAAAGAAAAGTTATACTTTTCACCTTTTATATGCTTCCTTTAAGCAATATTATCAGGAACCATAAATTAAAATTTCACTGTTATGCAGATGACACCCAGCTGTGTTTATCTATAAAGCCAAATGAAGCTAAATCAGGTCATCAGATTTCAGACATGTCTTAAAGACGTAAAGGTCCGAATGACCTGTAACTTCTCAATTCAGAGAAAACTGAAGTTATTGTACTTGGTCTTAAGCACCTTAGACAAACATTATCTGATCATGTAGTTACTCCTGAAGGCATTACCTTGGCCTCCAGTTCCACTGTAAGAAATCTTAGAGTCATATTTGACCAGGACATGTCCTTTGTCAAGTGTCTAGGGCGGCCTATTGCACAATATTATGAAAATTAGAAACATCGTGTCTAAAAAGGATGCAGAAAAACTAGTCCTTAGCTCTAGACTGGACGACTGTAACTCACTATTATCAGGACGTCCCAAAAACTCAATGAAAAGCCTTCAATTGATTCAAAATACAGCTGCATGAGTACTGACAGGAACTAGAACATTTCTCCAGTCTAGACATGTTCACTGTTCACTGTATGCTGGACAAGTTCACTGAACACTGTAAGGTAGATATGTTGACGGGACATTTTTACTGTGTAGTGGACAGTCTGGCATTAGCTACAAACCATAAAAGAAGGTTCATAGTAAGGACAGGTGGAGTTATGGGGCCAAAATTTATACTTTCTTACGCCCCCTGCCACCAAACTATCATTAGTTTGATAGGAAACAAAGAAAAATTCTTCTTCTAACACAAACAGACCAGCTTTTAGAAGGTCACATAGACATATACCACTCGACCATGGGTCAGAGGGTCACATGATCATCTCCAGAGGATCAACAAATGCATGCAAGATTGGAGTGAATGACCAACAACACTGATTGTTACTTATATAGGAAAAGTAACACAAAGAGCACTGTAATTGACACCAAAGTGTGAATTCTGGAGACACACACGCACTCCTCTCCTCTGTCCCTCTTTCAATATAGAATTCCAGTCAGCACATTCCAGTCCTCACTAGTAACTTAACATCCAGTCCTCATTAGTAACATTAATTAACTTGTGTCACCAGTTAACCATGTGTATGAGTACATTAAAGATTTGAAGGATGTAGGTTGAATATGAAATCCATTGTTTTGTTCTTGTATTGTTCTTCTGTCATTATTTGTGCCATAAAATTTCTATGTGCTGTGTCATATAATATTCTATGATCATGGTGAAAGACAAATGTGTTAGTTTTAGAGATAAACACCAGATGAAATAATCCAAAAGCACAGAACGTTATCTGCTCCTCTAGTTTTAACCAGAGATGGCAGGTAACACCACAACATGTGACAGCCCCCAGGGAATAAAACTGTTGTGATCAAGTCAGACATAGCTCTTTGCCAGGATCTTAATTCAGGCTTTTTTTCCATGTTCTTGGCCTGGCTTATCAACTATGCTCTTCAACATCAGCTAACTGGCAGTCCATCCATTGATTTGCCAGGTAACCGTGGCAACGCCTCAGACATTATTAGACATTGCATTCACATTCAGATAGTAGCGTAGTGAAAAAATATATTCTCAACTCAGTCGTTGTCCTGTTGTATATTATTACTGGAGATGCATTGGCTTGAGAAGTCACAGATTCATTGAATTTATTGATCAATAAATTCTCGTCTCTTCAGAGACTGGTAACCATGTGTGAAACATTGCAGAACTGACTGTAGCCTAACTCTATCATGGCTTTTAGAGCAAATTAATTAATAAATTATTAAAATGGACACCTGTCTGATCCTCTGCATATCTGCACTATGCAGGTAATGTGAGGAAACATTCTGGATTCAGCCCTGTTAACTTAGTATCATTAGTGTCAGTCTACTCCTGAGGTACACATCTACACAGTCACAGCTCACACCTGTGTTAATGCACATCATTGTCTCTCTGCCAGGTTTATTACAGTGAACGGTTAATTTAGAGAGAGGAACTGCTCTGATTATGTGGCCGTTCTCCTCCTCCTGCTGATGATGTCTCCCTTCTCTGTCTTAAGGCTTTGGATTGTTTCGTGCTGGTGGGAAATGATGTGATATGACATGACAGACCCTTCTACCCACAATACACATACACCCTCACAGCTGGCCTGCAGTCTCTGACATGCCTAGTGAGCATTCTTAGAGTGACAACTGGACTGTGGGCAAGGAGGGGATGGTTGGTAAATATACACACACAGATATACAGAGACATACACGCTTACATGGGGGTTTCTTTTACAAAGCTGGACACAGCACACACTGAGCACACATACACACACACAAGCACGCGCACACACACACACACATGCACACACATATATATATATGTATATATATATATATATACCCTTAGATTTGTTGTTTTATCAGTGCTATAATGACCATATATAATTATTTCTCAGTGTCTTTATTAGGCTTATTATAACACATGTATTTGTAGTTGACTATTTCATGTCAAAATGATGCTGTGAAAGTAGTACTCATCTTCCCAGAGCACTTTTAACAAATTAACTAATCAGTGTTTTCAGGGAGTCTTGGACCTGACAGACCTCAAAACACATGTGGAAACAGACTAGACGTCCTCCTCCACCCATACTGCCCAGCTATACAGAGAACAGAGGAACCTGAGGAGATTCTGATCTGTATGTGCAGCAGAGCACATGTGCACACACACACAAACTCACACACTAATGAGGGTTGTTGTTTGTGTGCATCTAAAAAATACACCATACTGTTATGATGTGTAATCATAGCTCTGTGTGTGTGTGTGTATTTGTGTATGCGTGTGTGTGTGTGTGTGTGTGTTTGTGTGTAGGCAGGACTACGTTAATTACATGATGAGAAACTCTTTAACCTCAGACACACTCACAGATTCTCTCTCTTTCACCCAACACTTCAAATGACACACACAGCTGAGCACCCATGGGTGAGCTGATCTTGTAGTGAGGTAACATCAGACGCAGCGTGTTACCTTGAGACACTGGAAGTGAAAATAATTTTTTTAATACAGTAACTAACCAAAGCTAAATATCATTACATGAGCAGAGGTCAGAGGTCACATGGAAGTGACCTCACATTGACCTGTTCCTTCTTCAGGTTCACAGTAGAATCACCACAGTGTTCACAGGTCTGATAAACACACACAGGTCACATGACCAGTTGTTGTTGAAAGCTCCAGTAATTAGACATTGAGTGAAGATCTTGCATGCAGCTAGAGCCTGGTGTCACATGACATCTCCTATATTCATATGTCAGACCCCTCCCACAGAGGGCAGCCTGTCTCCAAGGCTCAGACCTCTGACTCAACAGCAGAACAACTGACTGTATTTGGGGGACTTTGTCACCACGTGTCCAAACTCCTCTGCTGTGTATTAAAACAAAGTTGTGATGCAACCGTGACTCATAATAGGACCTGGACTAGTTTCCCCAAAGCTCAACAATAACTGCAACAGCAACATCACAAGATCATTCCAGTAAATGCCTTGCTCCATGATCCCCACACACTGTGTTCCTCATCTTTGTTCCAAAGGGAAGACAAAGCTCAGGCTTACTGCTACAACCGGCTCCTTCATCTCACTTCATCATTATCAGAAGTTATACAAATAAAACTAATCCAGTGAGGCACATTCAGTATCTGTTTACATGAACATAGGTGTGTTACAGTGTCGACAGCACGCACAAACATGTATTGTCCCCCTCAGTGTGTGTGTGTTTCCATGTCTTGTTTCTGCAGCACATGACACCAACAATGCTCCGCAACCTGAACCTGAACTATTAAAAGACAGAGAGAGAGAAACAAGAAGGAGAAGCTGGACATAGGCAGGGCTCCAGGGATGAGAGAGCTACACAGACAGCAAGAGAGTGAGTGAGGAGCAGGAAAAATCATCAGTAAGGTCATTAAAACAGACTGTAAATGAGCTGAAGACAACTACACAATGTCACAACATGTGTCATCACACGGCACTGTTGGGTTTACGCTGACATCAAAAGAATGCTTGGCAGAACATTGAAGACAAACACACACACACACACATGGTCCCAGTGAGCTTCCCTGAGGAACACCATGAACTGGTGAGACTGATGAGACTGGTGTCCCAAGCTCTGAACACAGGTCTGTACAGTCAGCTGACAAACTGTCTACTGTCCAATATACATTCACATATCAACACTGTAATACAGTGTACTGTGTACACTGATCACAACAGCCAATAAGAATCCAAGGCCACTAATCAAACAGTACTGACAGTGTCCTGACATGATCATGTCCATGCCTTCAAGGATATGATCAACATCAACAACATCTGGGGAGATTTATCAAATCTTATTTTAACTGCTCAGACCAACACAACAGGTGTGTCTAGTCTTAGGCGGCCTCACCTGGTTCAGTGCAGTTCTTCTCTGGCTCAGAGTACAGCTCGGACCTGTCAGAGAGGTCCTGGAGAAGGTGACGACTGCCCCACCTCCCCTCCTCCACAACCATGGAGCTGGACACATGGTAATCTGCCAGAAAAGACAACAAGGAAGATGATTGGATGGTCATATTTATATTACAGAATAATCGCACAGAGGCCTGTATATGTGCAATCCTCTACAGGTGAACAGTAGAACAGCTGTATAATTTGTGACTTGCAGCCTGTATCACTGCAGCTACTGCAGCAACATTAGCACAGCAACACACAGAGCAGCACAAGACTGATCACTAAAGCTCAGTCATCCAGGCACCGTATACTTAAGTGTCCACCTATGACCCATCTCATTTCCCACCATGCAATGGTGCCAAACTGAGGTGCAAAGCATGCTAGGCATCTATAAATAGAACCATACTCAGCTATATTTAAAAACAAAGAACTCCTCCACAGCACCCCTAGACACCTTCTTCTTTAGTGTCTATTATTCAGCTGACTGCTGACTACAAAATGAAACTGCCTTTCTCACATGCCACTCATCTCATCATTGATCAATCCTGATCTATGAGCAGGATAGCAGCATGGCCATTTGGGATTTTTTATTTTCAAGATCCTATGTTATGACACGATTTGCAACATAGATTTCTGCAGAGAGAACTGAAATCAAACAAACAGCATCAGTGACAAAGCCTCTAAATAGCTAATGCTAGTTGATAGAGGATTTCTAAAAGTTGATCTTGTGGATTTGGAGCAGGGAAGAAACAAGAAAAATTGATTAATACAATTCAACTAATTCAGCTAAAACTATATTAAATAAAGTACATTAAATAGATGAAATAGCTATTGCAAATAGGTGTGGCTGCAGCCTTGGAGACAAAATAACTATGGCTGTTTCCTCCAAAATGGAGGGCCAGGTTAAAGATGGTGGATATGTAGTTTGGTGAGGACTCGGAAAGGATAGCTAGAAGGAAGCGAAAGAAGTAGGCTGGTGCATGGGAGGATTGACTATGGACAGTGTGAAGTTGGTGTCCGTTGGAATGGATTGCAAGAGAAGACCTGAGCTGGAAGAGCAAGGAATGTGCTGCTGCAGATGTCCTGGTGCCATTGTCATTTGGTGCTCTTTACTACAGACTGTATGCTGGAGGGTGAAGTTGTACTGTACTATTGTGTCATTAACTCTTGAGGTCTCCTGTGGGTTGATGCAAGATAACGCTTTAACTGCAGTAATTAACTTTAGGCCTTTAGAGAAGACTGACTTTGGCTGGGTGAAAAAAGACTGGAATCTTGAAGATCATTAAAATTATTACAGAAATAGTCTGAAGCGCTTCCATCATCAGAATCATGATTTGCTTGGTTTATAAAATGTGTTACTTCTTCAGGTGCACAGTAGAATTACTACAGTGTTCACAGGGTGGATAAACACACACGGGTCACAAATGTAAAAGCTCACACATGGAGACAAATTTAAAAAAAGTTACTTGAAGCATGTGAAGCAGAAGAAAGAGTATTAAGTGCAAAAGTAGAAATGAAATGACGAATGGAAGATGGGCAACGAGCCGGGGCAAAAAGCCTGGATGAAGATCCTGGCAAAAAGCTATGTGTGACTTGATCACAACAGTTTTATATCCTGGGGGCTGTCACATGTCCACAAGTGGCATTACCTGTCACCTCTGGTTTCAACTAGAGGAGCAGATAATCATAGAATATTATATGATACAACACATAGAAACTTTATGGCACTAATAATGACAGGAAAAGAAACTTTGTTTTAAAAATGTTTAAAGAACAGTTAGATAGTCAATTCATTTTATTTTTTTATTTCATTTTATAATTTGACTCAAATCTGTGTCTTTGAAGAGTAAGGTGCTAGTTACTAGTGAGGACTGGAATGTGGCTTGTAATTTATGATTCTATATCAAAAGAGGGACAGAGGAGAGGAGTGTGTGTGTGTGTGTGTGTGTGTGTGTGTGTGTGTGTGTGTGTGTGTGTGTGTGTGTGTGTGTGTGTGTGTGTGTGTGTGTGTGTGTTTGTCTGTCTGTCTGTGTGTGTCAGCATGTGAGAGTTTGTCTCTGTTGTCTCTGTTTCCTATCAAACTAATTTGATAGTTTGGTGATAGGAAGAGTAAGAAAGTATACATTTTGGCTCCATAACTCCACCTGTCCTTACTATGAATCTTCTTTTATGGTTTGTAGCTGATGCCAGACTGGGTATGTCCACTCCAAAGCGCTGGATGATGTTCTCTGTTCTGCTGTAGAATACGGGAGCGAAGGAGAGCAGAGGGTTAGGTTGGTATAGAGGAAGATGATCATGTGGTCGATTTCTTGATATTCTTGTTTTTGTTTTTATAATATGTAATTATAGGAATATGTTTTATGTCTAAGGTGTTTTTTTAAGAATATGTAATTATAATAATATATTTTAATTATATTGTTGTAATTATATTATTACATTACATGTTTCATGTCTTTTTTAGAATATATATCTATATTATATAATAATAATAGAATAGAAAAATATAGAATAATAGTATAGAATAATATATTGCTGTATTTGGGGTAGTGTCATACTGCTCCTGTAAAGTAATTTGTCACATGTCAAGGTTCAATGTAGAGTAAACAAAGCAGTGAAATCAAGGTTGAGCAATATCACATATGGTGGGAAATATTGCAACATTTTACATGATGGAACATCGCTCTTAGTCTTCAGTTCAGTTATTGACCCTGTCACCAGAACAATGTGGTGAAGTGGAGAACATCTCTCTGAAAGAATCACCTCCAGTGTCATCCACATGGAAAAACACCACTCAAAGTCATTAATGGCACATTGATGGCAGCACACTGACTGAGTGACACCAGCCACCTACCCCACATTTCCTTCGCATCTCAGAAAGTGTGAGTGGTATTTCAAGGGGTCTGTAACAGTGGTTCAGATTACATGCACACAGATACGAGCAACAGTGCCCCTCAGATGATCAGATATGACCCATGGCCCATCGTTGTACTCATATTACACTAACACCAGAGACAGTTATCTTCAGTCTAATTAATAATATTACATCACACTCATGATTATATTATATAAAGTAAACTGTAATTTTGATATAAACTATCTCAGATTCACTCTGACTGCAAAATGGCAAACTGTGTATGTACGTTCCCAGTGAGCGGTGAAGGCAGCAGATAAAGATCTGATAAATAAAACATCCTGTTGCTGCAGTTTGTCAGTATGAAGTATATAATGGAGTTACACACACTGAGCTGAGAGTCACACAGGTACACACATCGACCTCAGAAGTTGCACAGGTACACACATTGACCTCAGAGTCGCACAGGTACACACACTGACCTCAGAGTCAGTTGCACAGATACACACATTGACCTCAGAGTCGCACAGGTACACACATTGACATAGATACACAAAATGACTTCAGAGTCAGTCACGCAGTCCCTGGTACCGATACTGCTATTAATACTGTTGCTGATACTGGGACTCTGATACTGTAACTGGTGTTAAGCCTGACATTGCACTGGTCTTGATACTAGTTGTGTGAGACGGGGCTTGATATTGGTGTTGATGCTGGTGTTTTGTACTGGTCCTGCTACTGGTCCTGATACTGGTGCTGACTGGTCCTGATACTGGTGCTGATACTGATCACTCATACTACTGTCATGTCAGAGTTTCTGTTTGAACACAAGGGGTGGAATCTCTCTGTGGTCTCTGCATTGTGTTCATTTTCATGTCACTGTCACATCTCTAAGTGGCACTGGTGAAGAAACATGTCAGACACTAAACCAGAACAGAGAGCTGCTGGACCTGGGCCACCACACACACTTCATAAGTAGAGTAAGTGCAGGTACACACACTGAGAAAAACAGACACATAAACACACACAGGTGGATGATTGTGTGTGTGTGCACTGCTGAATTTACAGTGGCTTGCAAAAGTATTCATACCCCTTGAGCTTTTCCACATTTTGTCATGTTACAACCACAAACATAAATATATTTTATTGGAAATTTATGTGAAAGACCAACACAAAGTGGCACACAATTGTGAAGTACAAAGAAAATTATACATGATTTAAAATTTTTTTTACAAATAAAAAAACTGAAAAGCGCGGTGTGCAAAAGTATTCAGCCCCTTTTTCTCTGAGTGCAACCATTTGCCTTCAGAAGTTGCCTGATTGCTGAATGATCAAATGTTGACCTAATGAATAAATAGAGTCAACCTGTGTGCAATCTAATCTCAGTACAAATACAGCTGTTCTGTGACAGCCTCAGATGTTTGTTAAGAGAATATTGGGGAGCAAACAGGATCATGAAGTCCAAGGAACACTCCAGACAGGTCAGGGATAAAGTTGTGGAGAAGTTTAAAGCAGTGTTAGGTTATAAAAAGATTTCCCGAGCTTTAAACATCTCACGGAGCACTGTTCAATCCATCATCCAGAAATGGAAAGAGTATGGCACAACTGCAAACTTACCAAGACACGGCCTAAACTTACTGGCTGAACAAGGAGAGCACTGATCAGAGATGCAGCCAAGAGGCCTATGGTGACTCTGGACCAACTGCAGAGATCCACAGCTCAGGTGGGGCAATCTGTCCACAAGACAACTTTTGGTTGTGCACTGCACAAATCTGCCGTTTATGGAAGAGTGGTAAGAAGAAAGCCATTGTTAAAAGAAAACCATAAGAAGTCCTGTTTGCAGTTTCCCAGAAGCCATGTGGGGGACACAGATAACATGTGGAAGAAGGTGCTCTGGTCAGATGAGACCAAAATTGAACTTTTTGGCCTAAATGCAAAACACTATATGTGGTGGAAAACTAACACTGCACATCACTCTGAACACAGCATCCACACTGTCAAACATGGTGGTGGCAGCACCATTCTCTGGGGGTGCGTCCCTTCAGCAGGGACAGGGAAGATGGTCAGAGTTGATGGGAAGATGGATGGAGCCAAATACAGGGCAATCTTGGAAGAAAACCTGTTGGAGTCTGCAAAAGACTTGAGACTGGGGCAGAGGTTCACCTTCCAGCAGGACAACGACCCTAAACATAAAGCCAGGGCTACAATGGAATGGTTTAAAACAAAACATATTCATGTGTTAGAGTGGCCCAGTCAAGTCCAGACCTGAATCCAATCGAGATTCTGTGGCAAGATCTGAACACTGCTGTTAACAAACGCTCTCCATCTAATCTGACTGAGCTCGAGCTGTTTTGCAAAGAAGAATGGGCAAAAATTTCACTATCTAGATGTGCAAAGCTGGTAGAGACATACCCCAAAAGACTGCTGTAATTGCAGCAAAAGACAGTCCCACAAAGTATTGACTCAGGGGGGCTGAATACTTTTGCACACCGTACTTTTGAGGTTTTTATTTGTCAAATAATTCAAAATCATGTATAATTTTCTTTGTACTTCACAATTGTGTGCCACTTTGTGTTGGTCTTTCACATAAAATTCCAATAAAATATATTTATGTTTGTGGTCGTAACATGACAAAATGTGGAAAAGTTCAAGGGGTATGAATACTTTTGCCAGCCACTGTACCTGCAAACTGTCTAACACAGTGTCCTATATTGGCCATAGTCCAACATTTACATGTCCAGAGGTCCCTGTCAACCTCATAATGTCAACCAGCACTGCTGCCCATCGCTCCTCATTGTCAAGATTAATTAGCTACTTTACCTCCATTAATGTTCCATGGCAGGCATGTGTGCGTATGTGTGTGCATATGTGTGTATGTGTGTGTTTGTTTGTGTGTGTGTGTGTGTGTGTGTGTGTGTGTGTGTGTGTGTGTGTGTGCGTGTGTGGATGTATGAATAGAGGAGCGTATCTGAGTGTGACTTTATGCTTAACGTGTGTTGTGTGTGTACTGTATGCATTTGTAAATTGTCTATGTGTGTGCAGAACCATCACTGGTCTCTGTCCTGTGTGTTTGTGTGTCCCTGGAGAGAAGAGAATCAGGCCATGAGCACATGGCTCGTTCTATATGACAACATGCTACACATGATATCAACTCATCACAGGACAATAACTAGGTTACTTTGAGTTATTATACAACATGTGTTACACACACACACACACACACACATACATACTGTGTGTCCTGTGCATGCAGAATTGCAGTTTATTGATCTCATCTACAGAGAACTGACTTATCAGGTCATCACACTGATGTGAGCTATGTTGTAGTAAACACTGTCAAACTAAAATAAGCGTTTCATTCAGCGAATGCTACAGACAGGTAATACTAAGCACAGTTAATGTTATGTGCAGAATGGCTAGCAAAAGAACCATTCATCCGCTGAAATTCGAAACCAATATCCACCCAGCCCATAACCAGTAATACAATATTTACTGCTTTTTTGTTTCCTGTGTACTAAAGCTGACTAATCAACAGATCGAAAACCAATGATGAAACTTTTTGAAACTTTTTGAGAAATTTTCAGAAATATTAGAAGAGTGGGCGGGCCTTCAGAGGACATCAGCAGAGGAAGCAGTCCTTCAGAAGACCTAATGTCCCCCCTCTGTGATTCCAGTGTGGACTCAGTGTCCTCCCTCTGAGACACCAGTCTGAGGACTCAGTGTCCTCCCTCTGTGACGCCAGACTGGACTCAGTGTGCTCCCTCTGTATCTCAAGTCTGAGTACTAAATGTCCTCCCTCTTTGACTGCAGTCTCTATTCAGTGTCCTCCCTCTGTGACTCCACTCTAGACTCAATGTCCTCCCTCTGTGACACCAGTCTGAAGACTCAATTTCCTCCCTTTGTGACACCAGTCTGGACTCAGTGGCCTCCTTCTGTGACTCCAGTCTGAGGACTCAATATCCTCCCTCTGTAACTCAAGTCTGGGGACTCAGTGACCTCCCTCTATGACACCAGTGTGGACTCAGTGTCTTCCCTCTGAGACACCAGTCTGAGGACTGGTGCCTCTGAGACACCAGTCTGGACTCAGTGGCCTCCTTTTGTGACTCCAGTCGGAGGACTCAATATCCTCCCTCTGTGACACCAGTCTGAACTCAATGTCCTCCCTCTGTGACTCCAGTCTGGACTCAGTGGCCACCCTCTGTGACTCCAGTCTGAGGACTCAGTGTCCTCCCTTTGTGACACCAATCTGGAGTCAGTGTCCTCCCTCTGTGACTCCAGTCTGAGGACTCAGTGTCCTCCCTCTGAGACACCAGTCTGGACTCAGTGGCCTCCTTTTGTGACTCCAGTCGGAGGACTCAATATCCTCCCTCTGTGACACCAGTCTGAACTCAATGTCCTCCCTCTGTGACTCCAGTCTGAACTCAGTGTCCTCCCTCTGAGACACCAGTCTGAGGACTCAGTGTCCTCCCTCTGAGACTCCAGTCTGAGGACTCAGTGTCCTCCCTCTGTAACTCAAGTCTGAGGACTCAATATTCTCCCTCTGTGACACTAGTCTGGACTCAATTACCTCCCTCTTTGACTCCAGTCCGGACACAGTGTCCTCCCTCCGTGACACCAGTCTGGACTCAGTGTCCTCCCTCTGAGTCACAAGTCTGAACTCAGTGGCCTCCCTCTGTGACTCCATTCTGAGACACCAGTTTGAGGACTCAGTAGCCTCCATCTGTGACTCCACTCTAGACTCAATGTCCTCCCTCTGTGACACCAGTCTGGACTCAGTGTCCTCTTTCTGTGACACCAGTCTGAACTCAGTGTCCTCCCTCTGTGACACCAGTGTGGACTCAGTGTCCTCTTTCTGTGACACCAGTCTGAGGACTCAATATCCTCCCTCTGTAACTCAAGTCTGGGGACTCAGTGACCTCCCTCTATGACACCAGTGTGGACTCAGTGTCTTCCCTCTGAGACACCAGTCTGAGGACTCAATATCCTCCCTCTGTGACTTCAGTCTGGACTCAGTGTCCTCCCTCTGTGACTCCACTCTAGACTCAATGTCCTCCCTCTGTGACACTAGTCTGGACTCAGTGTCCT
>CM076659.1:24094484-24197228 GCA_038496675.1 Rachycentron canadum | reverse complement strand
ACGAAAGAGTGAGGAAGACAGAGTGAGGACAAAAGAGTGAGGAAGACAGAGTGAGGACAAAAGAGTGAGGAAGACAGAGTGAGGATGACAGAGTGAGGGTGACAGAGTGAGGATGACAGAGTGTGTACGAAAGAGTAAGGAAGACAGAGTGAGGACAAAAGAGTGAGGAAGACAGAGTGAGGATGACAGACTGAGGGTTAGGGAAGACAAAATGAGGTTGACACTTGTCTGCATTGGAAAGGAGGACAGTTGGCTTTCATAAGCAGGTTTACCTGTCTTTAAAAAGTGGAAAAAGTCTTTACAGCGCTCAGACATAAACTGACCTATTGACAGAGTGATCTCCTGGTTATTTCAAACCTATGACATTTCCATTAACCACAGCCGAAGATGTCACCTCCATCTGACCTACATTCTTGTTGGACTCTGAGCTGAGGCCTGGAGGGAGCCAGGAGGTGTGTCTCGGGCCAATGTCCCTCCCTGGACATTAGACTGAGAGGGCTCTGTGTGGAGCGGAAGAGCTCAGGAGTTCTGTGCTCATCTATCACACCTTCATGAGGACTTTCACACAGCTCTTCCATCTGTAGCTGCAGGTTGAGCTGACACAACAGTGGGACATGAATTTTGACCTGTATGAAGAGACTGTGGTCAAGACTGTGAAACTAATGAGACATTATTATTATTATTATTATTATTATTATTATTATTATTATTATTATTATTATTATTATTATAAAAAGAGATTCTTTCTCAACTTTCTGTCATTCATGACATGATTCATGAATGTCTTCTCTGAACAATTTCAACTGTGACCAAGCTACAGACTCTTAATGATAGAAATATTCAATCAATAACGATTATTTCAATACTGGGAAAACTGGACACAAAATGTTCATTTGAGTCCGAATTGCTAAATATTTCATGTGTATCTGTCACTGATCATCTTTAGGTTTCAGGCATTGTTCTAAAACGCCTCCTTGATAAATGAAGTATACTGTTGGACATACAATGAGGTCACCTTCAACAACAGCTCATCTTTGCTTCAATTATGGTCCCACTAGAAACACATAATGAAATGCAGAAATGTATGGAGACTAGAGAATTAAATGATTATGGGGAAATCGTGAAGTTGTAAGAATCCATACCAACCCCCAGATGATGTTTGGTGAGGGCAGGGCTGGGTACGTGGATAAGTCACCAGTCCATCACAAGGCTGACATTCAGAGACAAACAACCATGGGCAACTTTGAGTAACTAAGTACCCTGAACATGTGACCTGGACATTTGACTTAAATACAAGACCTGATCATGTGACTTGAACACATGACCTGAACATTTGACCTAATTATTTGACCTGAATACATGACCTGAACACGTGACCCGGACACAACCTGAACACCTGACCTGAACACATGACCTAAACAAGTGATCTAAATACATGACCTGAACATTTGACCTAAACATGTGACCTAAACACATGACCTAAACACGTGACCTAAACATGTACTTGAACAACTGACCTGAACATTTGACCTGAACATGTGAGCTGAACACATGAACAAGTGACCTGAACATGTAATCTAAACAAATGACCTTCACACATAGCTTGAACATGTGGCATGAACAAATGACCTGAACATTTAACCTGAACACATAACCTAAACACATAACCCCAACACATAACTTGAACATGTGGCATGAACAAATGACCTGAACATTTAACCTGAACACGTGACCTGAACACATAACCTAAACACATAACCCCAACACATAACTTGAACATGTGACCTGAACATTTAACCTGATCATGTGACCTGATTGCATGACCTGAAAACATGACCTGAACACATAACCTAAAGACATGACCGAAACGTAAAGGTATTAAAATGCAGAACAGCCTTAATGTGGCTCTCATTGGGTTAAAAATAATAATCAACACACACTGTGAACATGAGCCTGATGGATGAGGAGGAAGCCAGACAGAAGACCAGAGAGGAAGAGTAAAGGAAGGATGACAGGAAAGAAAGTGAGGAGAGGATGAAAGAGGAGGAAAGAAAGGGAACACAGAGGTAAAGACAGCAGCAGCAGGTCCACAGAATCTTTCTCAAGATTGGACCTCTCTTCTCAGCTACTCTTCCTCTTATCTGTCTCTCCCAGAGTTCCCAGAATACACATTACTGGTATTAAAATAGACTTTGGTTTATGATGAATTAGCCAGAATGAGAGAGGAAATAGCTCATAATGTTTAATCACAGCTCCATCTAACACATGACAAAGCCCACACACAGACTCAGTAACTCTGACTCCGTCACAGCGCTGACCTGTTTGCGTGTGTGTGTTTGTGTATTGACCTGAACATGACTTGATTATTAACACGAGAGAACATGCTCCTGAAGGAGATAAAACTCCCTTCAACAGATCAAGGACAATCAGGAGACACACTTACACACTTATAACACACTATATTTTATCATCATCACAACATACTGTAATATACTATACGAGTACTAATAAACTATACTATGGTTTATTGGGGTGTACCATGATATATTAACATCTACTACACTACACCATAAAATATTATTTGCGATACTATACATATACTATACCATAACACACTGTAATATACTGTACTATATCATAAACTATAATATGCCTTTTTATATTGTAACTCTAAAATCTGTGAAGTATATTAGATTGTTACAATATAGCAAAGTATATATTACATTACTAAGATGTACTACACCATAACACACTCTAATATACTGTACCATACCATAGTGCACTATAATATACACCATACAATTGCACACTATAATAAACTATCCCATAACACACTGTAATATACTCTACCGTACCATAGTAGTGCACTACAGTATAGTATACCATAACGCACTATTGTTTCAGCGATTACATTATGACCACCTGCCTAGTACTGTGTAAGTTCCCAACAACACTGACCCTGGAGGCCTGGACTCCTCTAGACCTATGAAGGTGAGCTGTTGTATCTGGACCAAGATGTTAGCAGCAGTTCCTGAAGTAATGAAATTGGGAGGTGGAGCCTCCATGGATCAGACTTGTTGGTCCAGCTCATCCCACAGATGCTGGGAAATTTGGAGCCAATTCAACACCTTGAACTGGTTGTTGTTCCTCAAACCTCCTGAACCATTGTTGCAGTGACAGGGAGCATTATCCTGCTGAAAGAGGCCACTGCCATTAGGGAAGACTGTTTCCATGAAGGGGGGGACTTGGTCCGAACAATGTTAAGGGAGGTGGGACGAGTCAAAGTAACATTCACATGATGGACCCAAGGTTTCCCAGCAGAACATTGTCCAAAGCATCACACTGCCTCCACCAGCTGGTTTTCTTCCCATAATGCATCGTGGTGCCTTCCCACAGGTAAGACCTAACCGACATGTCAAAGAAAACCTGATCCCTCAAACCAGACCACCTTCTTCCATTGCTCCATGGTCCAGTTCTGATGCTCAAGTGTCCATTGTAGGAGCTTTTGGTGGTGGACAGGGGTCAGCATGGACACCCTGACTTGTCTGTTGCTATGCTTCCAACACATCAACTTCAAGGACAACATTTCCACTTGCTGCTTAATATATTCCACCTACTGACAGGTACCATTGCAACTAGATCATCAGTGTTATTAACTTTATCTTTGTCGGTGGTCATAACGTTATGGCTGATCTGTGTAAATCGGATATGAACTAGATAAAACTGAATAAAACTGATATGAACTGTCAGGTGAGAGACAAAGAAGACAAACAGCTCCACATTTTAGACTGATTTTTATGTTTATTTACATTTGTGATCTAGTTAACATGATAGTGATAAAAATGGCTGTGTCCCAATTCAGTGGCCATATCTTTTGTAGAATGCAGTCCCAACATGATAGAACATGAAGGTTGAAACCTTTAGCTACCTTTACCATTGCTTCATAAAGTGCCTTTGTTAATGTTAATATGTCTAAACTAATATTTCTACTGTTGAGTCCAAGAATCACAGTTACTAACCACCATTCTTCTGCATTTGTCAACCAGGAGAAACAGTACTTCACTGGTCCAATTATTGCTGGTACAAACTAAAATATATAAGATCTCATCTGTGTGTACGTTCACTGAGGATGACCATCAGGAGCAAACCTCAGGCATCATAACAGAAGAAACATTAATATCCACGTCTCCAACACTGAACTACTCAGAGAGAAACTCTTCCTTTATGTTTAAGCTCCTCAGGAAACAAAGCTGATGCAACTCAGACATGATGCAGAGATGATGCTGAAGCACAATAGCAAATAAATAAGTCAACTAACAGGAGATTCCTGTTCCAGGCTTCTGAAAGTTGTGAACTGATGACACAGGAGAGGAGAACAGAAACTGTAGCTGCTGCAAGACTGAGGTGAAGAGCAAAGGGCTCACAGCTCCAAGAGGGATACGGTGAAATGAAGTGCCACCAAAATGGAGAGAGACAGGGGCAATATTAGCGCACAGAGAGAAGGGGAGAAGGACAGAGAGGGGAGAAATGGAGAGATAGTTAAGGGAGAGAGATGTTTGTGTCTGCCTTAGACTGGAAAAGTGTTGCTCTCTGTTCACACAGGCTGACCCAGATACAGCTGAATTAGACACAGCCCTGTGTCACCAAGTGTGCGTGTGGGTGTGTGTGTGTGCACGCATGTGTGCATGTGTTTTGATAGTGTAGAGCTGCAGAACTTCAGATAAATAATTTCTACCGAGGGACACAGACATGAATTGAATGATCATATTCTTTTTCTTTGATTATTCTTTGATCAGAGTTCTGAATTTAAAACATGTAATTGTAGATTATATTTTCTTACGACTGCTTGTGTATAGAAAATATTTAATATTTGACATTAAAATTATGGATGGATAATGTGGTAGCAAACCACTGCTACACATCCAGCAGACCACAAGTATTTTTCTGGACCCATGTTTGATGACAACTGATAAAGTAGTAGTACTAGGAACGTCCCTCCTTCCAGCCCTTTGTTCTAAATGCTCCTCACAAAAATGTTCTGCAGTTGTGGTAGAGTTGGTCTCAGTTGTCTGTCTCCATCACTACAAGTGACCCTTTTTAAATTAAACACAGACTTTAACTGTCAGTGGAATTTGTGTGCTGGTTTCAGTCTAGTCTCAGATCATTCCAGTCTCAGTTGGTTTCAGCCTAGTGTCAACTGGTTTCAGTCTAGTCTTAGATGATTCCAGTGTCAGCTGGATTCCAGTGTCAACTGGTTTCAGTGTCAGCTGGTTTCAGTCTAGTATCAGCTAGTTTCAGTCTAGTGTCAGTTGGGTTCAGTCTAGCCTCAGCTAGTTTCAGTCTAGCCTCAGCTTGTTTCAGTCTAGTATCTGCTGGTTTCAGTCTAGTCTCAGATGGTTTCAGTGTCAGCTGGTTTCAGTCTAGTCTCAGATGGTTCCAGGCCAGTCTCAGAATGTTCCAGTGTCAGCTGGTTTCAGTATCAGCTGGTTTCAGTCTAGTCTGGTTTCAGTCTAGTATCAGCTAGTTTCAGGCTAGTCTCAGATGGTTCCAGTGTCAGCTGGTTTCAGTCTAGTCTCAGCTTGTTTCAGTCTAGTATCAGCTGGTTTCAGTCTAGTCTCAGATGGTTCCAGTGTCAGTGTCATTTACAATTGCACTGAAGTCTTACTAGTCTCTGTGTATCAGGGACTCACTATTAATGTAAATGAAAATGTAAGGTGTGTTCACAGTGTTGAGACCACTGACACTGACAGGAGATGTGGTGGAGATGTGGTGAGAAGAGGTGATGAGATATGGTGAGGAGAGGTGGGGAGGAGAAGTGGTGAGGAGAGGTAGAGAGGTGGAAAGGAGAGATGGTGAGGAAAGGTGGTGGGATGTGGAGAGGAGAGGTGGTGAGGAGTGGTGGAGAGTAGAGGTGGTGAGGAGAGGTGGTCAGGAGAGGTGGAAATGAGAAGAGAGGATAGTTGGAGAGAAGAGGTGGTGGGAGGTAGAGAGGAGAGGTGGTGAGGAAGGGTGGTGAGGAGGTAAAGAGGTGTGGTCCACCTTCACTTCCATCCTCATTTCCTCACTGCATGTTATCTTTTCTCTCTTTTCCTCCTCCTCCTTCCCCCTCCTTCCCATCTCTTCTCCTCCTTTCATCACTACCATTGTTGCATCCACTTTTCTTCTTCAGACCCTCCTCCTCCTCCTCTTCCTTCCCTTCACTCTTGTCTGTTTTGCTTTTTGTCAGGACTGAGCTTTTAGCTCTGAGTCCTGAGGCTTTGTCAGAGTGCTCCGTCTGTGCCCCCTCCCCTCCGCCCTGTGTAGCGTGCAGCAAGGAGGGGACCCATTGACGAGCTTTAACTTATGTAATGAGATCATCTGGAGACTAATGCTGTGCAGCAGATATAGTGAGCAGCCATTAGTGGCTTCTCTATAGCATGAACATTTGTTTGGCTGCTCTTTTATCTTTGTCACAGATGGATGATGGAGACTAAGGAGCATTAAAGCTGCAGATAATATCAGCAGCGACATGTGTTGGCTCACAGGGGTAATCTTCCCTCCTATACTGCTTTTGTCCAGGGTCTGGTTTTCACCTTCAGATGTGGATGGATGGATGAGGTTAAAAGGATGACAGATGGTGGACAGGGGGAAATGAGGAGAGGTGTGAGTCCCCACGTGTTGCTCCACATGGAAAGCACACATCATCTGCAGGGTTGGGAATACAGGACTAGAAGGAGGTCCTGGTCTCCAATGAGATCAGTGTCAGTTGGTTTCAGCCTAGTGTCAACTGGTTTCAGTCTAGTATCAGCGGGTTTCAGTCTAGTCTCAGATGGTTCCAGTGTCAGCTGGTTTCAGTCTAGTCTCAGCTGGTTTCAGTCTAGTATCAGCTGGTTTCAGTCTAGTGTCAGGTGGTTCCAGTGTCAGCTGGTTTCAGTCTAGTCTGGTTTCAGTCTAGTATCAGATGGTTTCAGTCTAGTCTCAGATCTTTCCAGTGTCAGCTGGTTTCAGTCTAGTGTCAGATGGTTTCAGTCTAGTATCAGCTGGTTTCAGTCTAGTGTCAGGTGGTTCCAGTGTCAGCTGGTTTCAGTCTAGTCTTAGCTTGTTTCAGTATAGTGTCAGTTGGTTTCAGTTTAGTCTCAGATGGTTTCAGTGTCAGCTGGTTTCAGTCTAGTATCAGCTTGTTTCAGTCTAGCGTCAGCTGGTTTCAGTCTAGCCTCGGCTGGTTTCAGTCTAGTATCAGCTGGTTTCAGTCTAGTGTCAGCTGGTTTCAGTCTAGTCTCAGATGGTTCCAGTGTCAGCTGGTTTCACTCTAGTCTCAGCTGGTTTCGGTCTAGTATCAGCTGGTTTCAGTCTAGTATCTGCTGGTTTCAGTCTAGTCTCAGATGGTTCCAGTGTCAGCTGGTTTCAGTCTAGTATCAGCTGTTTTCAGTCTAGTATCAGCTGATTTCAGTCTAGTCTCAGATGGTTCCAGGCCAGTCAGCCAGACACTGTTCCAGTGTCAGCTGGTTTCAGTAGTCAATTAACACCCAGCTAAGAAGGTTTCTACATCAACATGGGGTCAACATTGGTCAAAGGTCAAGACGTCCTTGAGCAAGTTACTGAGCTGAAACAGGTCCCTGTGTAAGATTGTGTGATCAATCAGTGATCAAACCTGTGATTGATTCACATCACTATTTCAACTAACTCCATCAGTGGTAGACCCAGAAAGACCCAGATCTCTTTGCCACATCAGTTCATCCTGATCCTGAAACCACTGCAACAGTTCTTCTCATTATTGACTCAGGGACAGAAAAGATGCTGATGATGAATGAATTCACCATTTCATCAATTATTCACTGCTGCTCCCAAATCTACTTTGAATCCTGCAGTCTCTCAGTCCTGGAACCTCTCAGTACCGTAGCCTCTCAGTCCAGTGGCTTCTCAGTCCCATAGCCTCTCAGTCTTGTAGTCTGTCACAGTCCTGCAGCCTCTCAGTCCTGTAGCCTCTCAGTCCTGCAGCCTCTCGTAGTCCTGTAGCCTCTCAGTCCTGAAGCCTCTCATTCCTGTAGCCCCTCAGTCCTACAGCCTCTAAGTCCTGTAGCTTCTCAGTCCTGCAGCCTCTCAGTCCTGCAGCCTTTCAGTCCCGTAGCCTTTCAGTCCCGTAGCTTCTCAGGACCTCTCAGTCCTGTAGCCTCTCAGTCCTGTAGCCCCTCAGTCCTGCAGCTTCTAAGTCCTGTAGCTTCTCAGTCCTGCAGCCTCTCAGCCCTGCAGCCTTTCAGTCCAGTAGCCTCTCAGTCCTGTAGCTTCTCAGTTCTGCAGCTTCTCAGTCCCGTAGCCTCTCGTTGTCCCATAGCCTCTCGTAGTTCGGTAGCCTCTCAGTCCTGCAGCCTCTCAGTCCCATAGCTTCTCAGTCCCGCAGCCTCTCAGTCCCACAGCCTCGCAGTCCTGCAGCCTCTCAGTCCCGCAGTCTCTCTTTCCCGTAGCCTCTCAGTCCTGTAGCCTCTCAGTCTAGTAGCTTCTCAGTCCTGTAGCCTCTTGTAGTCCTGTAGCCTCTCAGTCCTGAAGCCTCTCAGTCCTGCAGCATCTCAGTCCTGTAGCCTCTCATAGTCCTGTAGCCTCTCAGTCCTGAAGCCTCTCAGTCCTTCAGCCTGTCAGTCCTGCAGCTTCTCAGTCCTATAGCCTCCCAGTCTTGTAGCCTGTCACAGTCCTGCAGCCTCTCATTCCTGTAGCTTCTCAGTTCTGCAGTCTCTCAGTCCTGTAGCTTCTCAGCCCTGTAGCCTCTCAGTCCTGAAGCCTGTTTTTTTCTGTTTATAGCTCACTGGTCAGCACATCACAACTGGTCAGAACATCACAACACAGAGACACACAACTGCTGTTGTCGTTGCTGCTCTAATACCAGGTCAGTCATACATGCTGCTTGAAAGTATGTGAACCCCTTGAGCTGTTTAGATGTTTCTGTTGTTTTACCATGATTTTCTTATTTTATCATCACCAGTTTTTATGTATGAAATGTCAGATATATATTTATCAATTGCATGTACTTGTTTAGTGGGACTTGTTTAAGCAGCCCAAAAACTACATGAAACATTAGTGTATGTGAAAAAGTGCTACAAATGTGCTTGTGTCTACAATCAGACAAAAACTGAATAGCCATGACATTCATGGGAGGGTTGCTAGAAGGAAGCCTCTGCTGTCAAAAAAGAACAAAGGTGCCCGTTTCAAATTTGCTTAGAGAGCCCTTGGACAAACCAGAGGCCTTCTGAAGTCCATTCTCTGGACAGACGAGTCCAAAATAGAATTATTTGGTCACAATCAAAACCAACATGTTTGGAGAAAAGCCAACACTGCATATAGAGAAAAGAACCTCCTCCCAACAGTGAAGCATGGGGGTGGAAATGTGAAGGTCTGGGGCTGCTTTTCTGCTTCTGGACCTGGACAACTCCATATTATCCAAGGAACCATGAATTCTCCAACATATCAACAAATTCTTGACCAGAATCTCCTGCAGTCAGGGAGTTGAAGCTGGGGAGAAAATTAATCATGAAACAAGACAATGACCCAAAGCATTCCAGCAAAACTACAAAGGAGATACAAAAATATAAATACAAAAGAGGATTCGTACTCTGGATTGGCCCAGTCAAAGTCCAGACCTTAATCCAATTGAAATGTTGTGGCGAGCCCTGAAGAAGTTCCCTCCAACCTCTCTCAACTGGCTGAGTTCTACAAGGAGGAGTGGGCAAAATCCCCCATAAGCAGATGCAAGAGAATGGTTAGTGGTTACAGAAGACAGGGTTCACACTTTTGCATGTTAAATTTTCTGTTTTTGTGAAATAAACCACCTTTGTTGAATTAACTAATGAAAATATAACTCTTTTTGTGTGTGTCCATTATTTGGAAGGTGTGATTTACAAATTGGGATTTGGATGTATGTGCAATAAGGTTATTTTAATGTTTTTAACAAAAACGGTGACCATGTCTGGAGGGTTAACAAACTTTCAAGCAGCACTGTATAGCCACAGTGTGGTGTTGTAGCTAAATCTGATCACTGTAATGGCTGTTAATACACAGGTTCTGATACTGTCTTAAATTCAATGTTTCTTCTGATGGTGTTGACTCCATGTTATCATCCACCACAGCAGCAGAGTCATCCATTCATGTAATAAATTAAATAATCAAGAAGAAATAACAGAGACACTAACAGCCAATTCTAAATCATCTTCATCTCCATCATTTTCTTCTCTGAATAAACCTGTTCTTCATTTCCACGGTTTTCCTCTCTAGATAAACCTGTACTTCCCGACAAAGGTAAACCGACTGCCTCTCACCTGCTCTCGCTACCGCGGACTGGAGCCCCACGACTAGCCCCAGCACGACCCCCGCGAAGCACATCTGGACGGCGAATAATTCCTTTCGTTTTCTCCGCCTGGCTTTGCTCCTCCGCCGGTTAAGCATCACTCCTCTTCCGACGATATCCGACATCCCGTCAACCACCACGCGGCCCATGGCGCTCTTCTGGCGGCGGGCGCTGTGAACCCACGGTGGTGGAGCTGAGATGGGGGAGACTGGAGTGGGAGCAGAGTCGGAGATGCCGCTGTGACGGAGATGAAGTTAGTGGACGGGAGGAACCGAATGGCTCGTCGAGTCACCTACAAACATCCGCCTCAAGATTTCAAAATAAGACTCATGGGTACCATTAGTGTAATATTTGGTAGTTGAAGGTTAACAATATTTTGAAGGCAGAGCCTCATTTCAGTGTTTTCGTCTAGGACACAGAGTGTCAACGTACAGTAACGCTAAATAAATGTAAAGAATAATTTTAATACTGTTTAATAAAGTTCCTCAGACTGACAAAATGTAAAAACTAAAGATAGAAATAAAAAAAAGTGACACATTTACGCCCAAAATGTTATATAGGTTTTATGCTTTTAATTTGTAATACCCATTTCCAGGCCTCTGTGAACTCCAGGTCACTTGAATTAGTTTGAAGAGGTCGGAGTCAGGCTGGACCCCCTTCATGGCTAGAGTCAGAGGGCAGGCTGCCTGGATCAACGACATGGGGCAGGAGTGAGGTTTCTCAGCCTAGACTCTTTGATGGATGGGAGGGTTGTTGTTGCTGTTGTTGCTGTGGAGGAATGGCACCAATGATCAATGAAACTTAAATAAAATAGCATTTTGTTTTATGAAATTCTGTTTCAATTCATATTTAATCATCTTAAATCATATTCAAAACGTTTAATATTAATTTGACTATGTTTCCACAAGAGCAAATACTGACCCAAATGCTGTTTAAAACATTTGAAATGTACCATTTAGATTAAGTTGTCAAACATCTCAAAATATCATTTCAACAATGACAATAACATAATAATAATAACAACAATCAGAATAATATTTTATTGACTATCTCACACAAAGAGAGTTATAAAGTGTTATGGCTCTAGGAACAAACAATCTCCCGAGTCTCTCAATTTAGAGAATATCTGTGTCAATTTTGGTAACATTTTAATGGACAAAATTGCAAAAACATTCATTAAAATTTCAGAATCAAATGAAAGAGCCAAAGATTTACAAGAGTAAAGATTCAGATTCAAAAGATCAAAATGTTGAAAGAATTGTCACTCTAGCCTGAGATGTTTTATTATTAGAGTGCCATCTTTCAGACTATTACCATTTTTGTGGCTGGGTAGTAAGGGTAATTTGCAATCAATCTGCCTGTGTTTTTCAATAAATGTATATTGTTGTTCACCACACACTTTAGCAGACTCTGTGACATAAAATACTGAAAGACGAAGGGCTAACATGAGCAAGTTTGTGGCAAGCTTAAATGTGGCAGCAACATTAAGATAAATAGTACTAGCTAAAGCTCAACTAGCTAAGAACTGCAAGACATTGATGTTGTCGATCTGCTGGCTAAATTAACTGACGTTGAAAAGTTATGTTGTTATGTTGTTGTCTAGCAACACAGGCTAAGTAGGACCCCAAAGCAGATTCACACATGAAAATAAGTTGAAGGAATGAGTCTTTACTGTGACATCGAGAACAACAACATATGAGGGACAAGGGAATCCAGGAGGGGAATGCGAATTGAGGCATGCAAAGCAGGTGGATACCAGCAGCAGCAAACTGAGACACAGAGAGATAATTCACACATGAGCGACCAGTGACCAGAGTGTTACCAATGGAACATGGCAGAGTAGATGAGGAACTAGGATCTATATTCAGTGGTTTATGAGGCTGATGAAAGACAGTTGTGTTAGGTCCCCTGTGCTGTTCCATGCCCCTGCAGAGAAGAACACACACACAACAAGGACGCAGGAGGAGGAGACAAGGCATAGACCAGACACACTGGGAGAAACAGAAGTGAGAAAGGGGAACCAAACATATGTGTGGCTAATTTACAATTGCCTCCTATAAAGATTAAAGTTCACAGTAACTTCAAGTTGATGACAGTTAATCTCATTACTGTAAGTGCAATCAAACCTTTTTAAGTGCAAAGCTGATCAATATATCTGGTTGACAACTATACACATATAAAACTAAATTTAGAGCCACTGTCTCAGAATCTCCTGGGTGAGGATTAGATTAAGACAATGCAAGTGGCTCAACTGTGCTAATCAAACTAATTTTTAAAAATTGTATATTGTTGTTATAACCAGCGGAGAACACAAGGATTTGGGTCCTATATAGCAGAACATAGACTTATAGTGTAGGTGGTAAATGTGGCTTCTTTATCACAAAAAATGGTAATGGAGAAGCAGAGAAAAATAGGATTATCCACAGAGAATACGGGGAAAAAAATATGACATATCAAGATTCAAAAAGATCACTAAGAGGCTTGAGCATATTTAACCGCACTGGTAGAGAGAATGATCTGGCGATGAGTGGAAGGAAAAGAAATGAGAGAGAGAGAGAAGTAATACAAGGGAGGGGAATGAAATGGGGAAAACACAAGGAGGTATGGGATCATGGATGAGACCATGACATTGTTGTTGTTTTTTTGTTTGGTTTCATTTGATATCACAGATGTGATTGGTTTTGTTTGCCATAATGATTTTATGGGTACCATTCCTCTTCTCCTGAGATGTGCTCAGGCAGGATTATGTCATGTTTTTGTAGCTTTTTGGGCTTAAGGAAACATTTTGACTCAAAACATGGTGAGCAAATTGAGCATGAAGTCAAAACAAACAATATTGCTGACAGTGATGGTGTTGCTCAGTAGAACACAATTACTTGGGATATGGTGCATCTGTCATTACACAGCTTCATGTCACTGGTGTAGGCTAGTCCCCCTTAACCAGTTTCATATCATCAATAGAAGAAGAACTGAGGCACAGAGTTTGGTTGAAATAGCAAAATAGATTTTATTTTTAACCTTTAGAAATGTAATTGCAACACCCGTTTTCCATTTCTTTTGCACAGTTGGCTTGTGGTTTTCCAGTAGCAGATTTTCTAAAGCACCAAAATGTCATGTCTTACTTCTGGAAAACAATTCAGAACTAAGCCAGAGTCAAACATGCTCACAAGCAGGTGCACTCACACTTCATTCAACTCATAAGACTTTGGTTCAACTCAGGTGGTAGATTCCGGATGATAGCTTGTTCTATTTTGAAAATGGCTGGAATTATCCTGTTATGTGTAAATGCATTTTAAACACACACACAGTTAGGAGAAATATTGAGAGACTCTACATTTGTTTCCTGTCCTTTTAAGAACAATGTTGTGTTTTATTCCCCTTTCTTTTAAGCTTTAAATTTAATTTAATTATGTACCATGTGATAACAGAGCTGTCACTTGCACTGATGAACCAAAAATTTAACCTTGTTTTTGAATTTAACAGGTTTTGTTTTTATTTTTGATAAATTTGTAAGATGTGGGTATAATTGCGTTTGTTTTCTTTCATACTGGACACATTTAAGTTGTACTTATTGTAAGTGTATCTGGACATGGTAAAGTAGAGAGCTTTACATCTCCAAAATGTAAATCATGCACAAGTACAATTTATTAAAAAGGAGACCACTGAAAATCAGCAAGGTTGGATAAGAATAAGACAATGAACAAATACAGAACATTATGTGTAACACAGTCAGTTATAAATGAATCCGCAGTATTAAGTAACACTGAAAAGTAAGTTATTTCAGATTAAAAGAAGTCAAATGTAAATATCACTATGGTTGTTTTTCCTTTGTAGTGTAAAACTTGATTAACACTTCTCAGTGTAAATAAATTAAATTTGAGTATAGCTTTTACACTCTGTAGATTAGAGCTATATGTTCACCGACTTAGTGTTAAAATGGACTCTTTAAGTGCAAAATTAACACTGCTGATTTTAGCAGGTGTAATTCCATGTGTCTCACAGGTTTGTTGAGCCATATTTGCAGAAATGTGATAGTGGGAAGTTGTCAGTTTATATCAGTCCAACAGACAAAGACTTCTGGTTAATAATAATGTGCTACTGAGTAGAAATCTTTCATTATCATTAAAAACAACTAGTCTGATCTTTCACCTCTGAAACATGCGGATTGGGTCAAAGTTCACACCCTCTGACCTCTCACATTTTTTTTCTGGGAGGTGAAAGAAGAAGGAGAATGTGTATAGATGGTCATCATGTAGATACACTGAGCCCTCATACCACTCCATCACTTTATTGTCCTCCTCCCACTGAGGTGTGGGATGATGGAAGGACAAAGGACTGAAGACCCACAATGCCATGTGAGAGATAGGAAGCAGTGTGGTATTAGTGAATGAGAGCCCAGATTACACCTACTGCCTTATGTACACACACACACACACACACACACACACACACACACACACTGCCTTCACAACGGAATGAGTATAATCCTGATCCTGACAGCCGTGATTCCAGACAATGACAGTCACATATCGAGTGTGCTGGATTAGGAGACAGAGAAGGATTTCAGCCTCTGTGCTCAGGGTAAAACCTCTAAGTATACTGACTTGTTTTACATCAATGCTCTGTCACATTCTGCTCTTATTGACTGACAGGATAGAAACACAGCACTGTACTGTATGTCCATCAAACATACAGGACCAGCTGCTATTCTGGCTCCACCACTGAATCACACAACAGATCAGGAATCTCACAGCTGTCCCACTGTTAGAGAGACAATCACTCAGTCGGATCTTTGTCAACTGGATTAAGAATGGGGGGGCATCATCTTCTCACACAGTTTGCCACCTGACACAGCTGTCCAGATGTTAAACAGAAAGAAGTAACAAGTCTCACCTCTGTATATTTAAGTGTGCGTTGAATGGCAGCAGTGACTCTCTGCTCATTACTTCATGAGACAAACATCCTAATTGAATCTGATGAGCTGTGGTTCTCCTGTGGTCAGCTCATGAAGGACTTAACTTTATTGTGTGCTTCTTTGGCAAGGCTCAACAACAAATATAGAGTAAATAGTACCCTCTATCTTCCCTCCACTAAAATATCCCTCTGGACTACCAGCTGGACTGACTCCTGGGCCCTGAGCTATCCATCCATCATCGTCCTTTTTCTACAGGGCATAGGGTCTGGGCCTGGATGCCTGTATAGGGATAGAAATGTAATCACTGTGCTTTAATGACCTTCACTGAGGATGAAGAGCACAACACAATGTAGGAGCCTCATAAGAAGAGGAAAGCTGATTCTTTATGTGGAAGAAAAACAGCTTCATGATTTAATGGAATGGTTGAAATCAGAGGCATCTGTCAGGGGGGCAAAATGAGCACTGCAAAAAAAAAAAAAACTCTCACTGTCAGAGGTGGTGGGAGATGGTTGGGTCCATCAAATATCTGTCCAGTAATAATGTAGTTTGTAAAATCAGTTACACCAGGAAAAGCTACCCAAAATAAAGTGTATAGATGTTTGTGTGCATGTTCCTGTAAAGACAGGCCTGTAGTTTCACAGACAGATAATTTCTCAACAAACAAACTAGATACTTCAAACTTAGATTTGTCACTCCATAATACTTTCCCACTGATCTTCATTCCAGTATTTGTGAGCTTTAGCATATTTTAGCCTTTTCACCCTGTTCCCCCTCTGAAAAAGTGGTTTCTTGGCTGCTGCCCTTCCACAAAGCTCATTTTCTGATCAAGCTTCTTCAGACTGTAGACCTTGACCTCTCCTGATTCTTCAAATTTCTTGATAACAGCTTTAATACCATATCTTGAGTATCCAGTTTGTTTGCCAATTTCCCTTTGACAGTGTCCTTACTGATGGAAAAAATATAATTTAATATAAAAAAATGTAATTTTATACCTGTCAGATTCTGTGACCTTTGTCATTTTGAATGGAATGATGTGATTGAAAGTTGGTCTGATACATATTAGCAGCTTCTAATGAGTTAACCTCATACAACATGTGTCTGTAAAGCTCAAGCATTGCTCAAACCTGGTGTAATGGACCTTTTTCACAGCATCATTTTGACATGATATAGTCAGCCAGTTTCAGAGATCCATCCACTTGCAAGTGTGACTGGATGTAAAGTTGGTCTTTGACAGAGACAGGCAACAGTACTGGAGCAGGACTTTCTGGAGCAGAGAGAAGAAATTAGGTAAGACACCCACACACTCATACAGGGAGGCGGCGACAAGGGGGAAAGGAGAGAAGGACAGGAAACACAGGGGAGCAGGCTGGAATCACAGCAGGGCTGTAACAATTATATTTCTATGGATTTTTAATATGGCACCTAATTGTGGAAAAACAGTTCAAATTTCTTGTAATTTTTTCTTAACAACTAGATTTCAACAATAACAATTTAAATGTTGTGGTCATCAATGTTAAATCATGATAAAATTCTTCACATGTATATAGGTCTTGATATGGTGGTCCTTCATCCATACCATGATTGACCTGGCTGTGTGGCATGGAGCATTGTCCTGCTAGAAAAAACAATCCTCACAGGGGAACACTGTCATAACAGAGTCTCCGTCTAACCATTAGACAACCAGGTGTTGGTCAAAGCTGAAAACTGGACTCATCAGACAAGATGACCTTACTCCAGTCCTCAATTCTTATGGTCTTTTGCAAACCTCAGTCTGCCTCTTCTCTGCTTCACATTGATGAAGGGCTTTTTTCTAGCTCTGCACAACTTCAGCCTTGCCCTTAAGAGCCTGTTTCGAATCGTTCTCGAATGAGTCTAAAATTATCCATACCCTTTGCAAACTGTCACAGTCTATGGGAAAATAGTTCTATACCATTCCAAATAGCCCAAGCTGTTCAAATGTTTTTATGTTCCAGTGGCTACAGTGCAAAGTATTATTATGCAAGACGTTCCGCACTGTAGAAAATCTCAGAGGACATGGTCGGAAGCCAAAAGTGACACCTGTTCTGGCCAGGAGGATAGTGAGAGAGGTGAAAAAGAATCCAAGGATCACCACCAAGGCCATCCTGGTGAATCTGGGCTCTGCTGGTGGCAACATCTCAAGGCAGACAGTCCAACGGACACTGCACACTGCTAGGTTCCACGGAAGCAGACCAAGGAGGATGCCACTTCTCCAGATAAGGCACACAAAAGCCCGCTCGGCCTTTGCTCATCTGGACAAAGAAGAAGACTTCTGGTCTTATGTACTAACAAGGCACTGTGTGAACTACACATTGCCATTAGTGACCAACAGATTGCCCACCCAGACAGCTTTTTCATTGTAGCGAGAGACTTCAACCATGCCAACTTGAAAACGGTTGTTCTTTTAAGACATGAACTTTGCTACAAGGGGAGATAACATGCTGGACCTATTCTACACCAACATCTATAACTCATATAAAGCCATCTCCCACTCCAACCTCAGACAATCAGATTGCCTCTATGCTCTGCTCCTCCCAGCATACAGGCCACTAACACAGAGGACCATCAATTTGGCCAGAAGGAGCCACAGCAGCCCACAATGAAACATGGTCGGGGAAGCAGCCACCTATGACCAGCACATCTGCCTGGATGAGTACATAGGCTCTGTAACCAGGTAACCAGGAAGTGCATTGAGGACATCGCTGTAGTTAAAACTGTAACCACGTGCCAATCAGAAGCCATGGTTGACATCTGAGATACATGCCCTGCTTAGGGCAGGGGACGCTGCCTTCTGGTCAGGTAATGTAGACCTTCTCAGATCGGCTAGGGCCAAGCTTTCCAAGGCCATCAGGAAAGGGAAACACCATTATGCAGAGCAAATTCACAAACACTTCTGTGATACTAAAGACTCCAGACAATTGTGGCAGGGCCTCCAGACCATTACAGGCCAACGGCAATGATACTTGCCTGCACTCTGCCCTAACCCACCTGGAGAACAAGGACACATACGTCAGAATGCTGCTATTCAACTTCAGTCCAGCATTCAACACCATCATACCCCAGCAATTGGTGAGAAAACTCTGGGCCTCAAAACTCCAACATGCAACTGGATTCTAGACATCCTGACAGAGAGACCACAGTCAGTGTGCATTGGCAGCAGAACCTCAGGCACCACCATGCAGAACACAGGCATCCCCCAAGGCTGTGTGCTCAGCCCACTGCTGTTCACACTGCTCACCCATGACTGCACTGCCAAGTCTGAATCCAACCTCATCGTGAATTTTGCTGATGACACAACTGTAGTGGGTCTCATCAGCAACAAGAATGGAGCATCATACAGACTGGAGGTGGAACAACTGGTGTACTGGTGTCAGAGAAACAATCTGTCTCTAACTGTAGACAAAACCAAGGAGATGATTGTCAACTTCCGGAAAAGGCAAGTTGACCACCCCCCCTGCTCATCAGCGGCTCTCAAATGGAGACACTCAGGAGCACCAAGTTCCTTGGTGTGCACATCTTTGACAACCTTACCTGGTCTGCCAACACCAGCTACGTTGTGAAGAAGGCACATTAACATCTGCCCTTCCTGCAGCGACTTCAGAGAGCCAGTCTTCTACCACCCATCCTCACCACCTTCTACAGAGGAACTCTGGAGAACATTCTGAACAGCTACATCACTGTGTGGCTCAGAAACTGCATGGCATAGTGAGGTCAGATGAGAAGATCATAGCAGTCTCCCTCCCCAACATCCACCACATCTTCCAGACACGCTGTATAAACAGAGCCTCTGCCATTGTTAAGGACAACCTCCCACCCCTCACACAGCCTGTTTCTGCAAGGCTCTGCAACAGCTTCTTCCCCCAGGCTATCAGAGCCTAAACTCCCTGCGCCTCCCAATACCTCAACCCCATAATCATCTACCCTTCACAGTTATATGGACATCAAGGACAACTCACCAAGGACATTTGCACTATTGCGTTCTCTGTCATTTCACTTCACTTCACTATGGTTGTCTTATTTTGCATATTTTGCACAAACTACTGCCAGTACTTTCCCGGTCTGCCTACTACTACTAATGCTTGTTAGCTGTGTTAATGTACATGTGAACATCTGTGTCCACGCTGGTAACAAAGAGTCTGCAGGACTTTTGATAGTTGCTTGTAGCCCACTCATGGCCCTAAGGGTGCAAATGTTGCTGCTGAGCTAGCTGCAGAGTGTATCTGGTGAGTGTGTGTCTGCAATGCAGGAGTCAGTCAATGTCAGTCCATCTTTAGCCCTGACTATCTTGTAATATTTTGAACATAGTTCAGTTATAGTTCATCCATGTGTTGTGTTTACTGTCACAGAAAATGAATGACTGACTACCATTAGTAAGATGTTGCATGTCTACCATCTCTTATCAAACTGGTGCTATTTAATGTATTGATAATGCGTTAAATGGCATGATAAACCCTGAAACAGTTCTATGGCAAGTGGCATTATTTACGAGCTATATCGGTGGACGTTAACAGACAGCTAACTATTTAAGACAGCTACCTTGTAGGCTAAACAACTATTGCTTTACTAGCCCCGAACCTGTTACAATGAGAGATGGACTGGAAAAAAGTACCACAAAATGGCCACAGTGTGAATATGATGATGTTGATCAAAAGACCGTGATGTAACTTCGACAGTGATGGGGATGTTCCAGAAAGCCTCTGGTTTGTGTTATGACCATATGTGTGTAAAGAATTTTAGAATGATTTAACATTGATGACCACAACATTTAAATTGTTATTGTTGAAATCTAATTGTTAAGAAAAAATCACAAGAAATTTGAACTGTTTTTCTACAATTAGGTGCCATATTAAAAATCCATATAAATATAATTGTTACAGCCCTGCTGTGATCCCAGCCTGCTCCCCTGTGTTTCCTGTCCTTTTCTCCTTTCCCCCTTGTCTCCTCCTCCCTGTATGAGTATGTGGGTGTGTCCTTCTCTCAACAGGGGTGTGGCTGCAGCACTGGCAGATTGACAATTCATCTCTCATCAAGCCCTGCTGAAAAACCCTCACTCTCTTCCAGATTGAAGTGGTAATTTAAGGCCAACTAAAACCCTTTTCTGAGTTCATAATAGCTTCTAGTAAGAGTTCCTATCCTACCTCATTTCTTCTCTCTGCTCCAGAAAGTCCTGCTCCAGTGCTGCTGCCTGTCTCTGTCAAAGACCAACTTTATATCCAGCCACACTCACAGCCTCCTCCTCATCAACTCTTAAAACCTCTTAAACCTAAATGGAATGGAGCCTTGATTAATGTCATTGCTAACACCTGTATTTGTATTTGACTATTTCATGTCAAAATGATGCTGTGAAAAAGGTCCATTACACCAGGTTTGACCAGGACATGCTTGAGCTTTACAGACACATGTATGAGGTTAACTCATTGGAAGCTGCTAATGTGTATCAGACCAACTTTCAATCACATCATTCCATTCAAGCAGGTGCAGGGGTTCTCGATTCAGGCGTCCAGGAAGAAGGAGTGGTGGCAGGAAACAGAGGGGGCTCAGGTCTGGAGTTACCGGCCAGGAGCACAGGGGTCTGGCTGGATGGGGCTGGAGGAGGTGGCTGACATGAGGCACAGAGGGACAGATGGGAGTAAGAAATCCAAGGGACTGAAAGGCACATAGAGGAGGAGTGAACAATGAACTGGTGAGGACTGGAGAAGAAGACCAGGCTTAAAAGCTGCAGGAGATGAGCTGGCAATCAGTGGGAGTGGCAAGTGAGGAGGTAGTTTGGCAGCAGAGTGGGAAGTAGGTCAGCCATGCCCAAATGGTTCCAACTCGAGGAGTGATAAGGAATGCCTCGTCCACACATTAGAGTATATCCTTGACTCCTGTCGACACCCATGGGGGACTGGCATCCACCTTACTCCTTATTCATAGAGGACTATGGACCATCCAACACATCAATCACTGTTGACCAGAGCAAGTCACAGACTTTCACAAAGCACACACACATTACACTCCACATATTTAGACCAGATCAATACTCTCTCAAGAACATATTTTGAGTACACTCAAACAATACATTGAATAACATTGATAAGTTTTGAGCACCATTTAAAGAATTATACACTGGACATGGAAATGATTTTGTATTCTTTTTATACTTTGTCATCCTTATCATCAATTATCAATTTCTAATTCTGTATAACCAGAAACCAGCCTACTGTATAGTCATTACAAGTTTTACTTGGTTTACCTGTGAGATGAGTAACCACAGTTACTGTTCTCACAGGTCAGCCTGTCCCATAATCTATTTTCCTTTGCAATTTCCCCAGTGTGGGAAACAGTTAAGTTTCATATGGTTAAAATAGGGAGAAAATTAGAGATGGAGGGGTGTCTCTGTTTGACCAATAATGGCTGACATGTTCTCAGTGTTCCTCTGTAGACAATGAGAAAGGAAGTTTTATTCCATGTCATGGGCACAGTGAATTTACAGGTATTGTTAGCAAGCTAATGCTCTTACTGAGCTTGGTCACCGCATTGTGTATAAAACAGTTTCTGAGGGTCATCAGCAAGGAGACGCTGTGTTTGAGCTGTGTTGATGCAGTGATTAATTTAAACATGTGAATGTGTGAGTGCAGCAATGAGACCAGGAGCTGCAGCTCATCACACAGGAAAGGTTGTATTAAAGGAGTTCCCACTGCCCTCTGGGAGAGTAATCCTCAGTAAGAAGATTATAAAGCGTTGTGTTCAGCTTTGTGTTTATATTCACACAGATGTGTGCACACAGACACACACACACTCACACAAGGTGAACATGTTCTGTAGTGTGTCTGCAGGTGAACACAGATAAAGGTAGATGAGAAGGCACTGAATGAGATTTGGGGGATTTCAAGTGCAGGTGCACACACAGGTTCTACACATACACACAGACATGCATAGATGCACATGCATGAACAAAGATACATACACAAACAGACACACCTGTTGACTTCCTGAAGCTTCTACCTGCTCTGCTTTAGTACTGGGTGTGTTTGTGGGAGGGAACATCCTCTGTAGAAGAGAACAAGTCGCTCTCTCTCTCTCTCTCTCTCTCTCGTCCAGTGTGTTGACATTGGTATGTTTACAAGAATGTTAATTGTCAGTCAGTGTGTTTACAGTAGGCAGCTGTGTTTAAAGTCATGTTTTTACAGTAGGTCCCTGTGTTTAAAGTGGGTTAGTAAATACACTATGTCATTGTGTTTACAATAGGTCAATGTTTACAGCAGGCCAGTGTGTCTACAGTAGTGTCTTTACAGTATGTTAGTGCTTACAGTGGGTCAGTGTGTACAAAGGGTAATTTTTACAGTAAGTCATTGTGTTTACAGTAGGTCAGTGTCATCTGATGTTCCAAGGACATGCCAGAGGGTGTGTATGTGGTTGTGGCAGAGGTGGATTTAGTGGTGACTGACGTACAGTACTGTGCAAAGTCTTAGGCCACCCTTAGATTTGTTGTTTTATGCCATAATGACCATATATAATTATTTCTCAGTCTCTTTATTAGAATACAAACAGAAAATACAGGAAATGTGTAGCAGTATTAAAAAACAGAAAAATATCTGAAAAAAACAGCTTCTATAGGCTAAAGTGTCAAGTATTCAGTGTGACCTCCCCTTACACTTGAACAATAGCAGGAACCTGGTTCTTAAACCTAAATGGAATGGAGCCCTAATTAATGTCATTGCTAACACATGTATTTTTCCAACTAGTTCATGTCAAAATGATGCTGTGAAAAAATCAGCAAACAAACTGGATACTCAAGATGTGGTAGTCAAGAAATCTGAAGAATCAGGGGAGGTCAAGGACAAAAAAAGGACTGGAAGGACTTCTTTGAGAGAAGAAGAAGTCCATTAAGGACCTGGCTCAGCATCTGGCAGCTTCATTAGGATGAAGCCAAGTTGACCTTCTACAGTCTGAAGAAGCTTGATCAGGAATGAGTTTTGTGGAAGGGCAGCAGCCAAGAAATCACTTTTTCAGAAGGGGAACAGGGTGAAAACGCTAAAATATGATAAAGTTCACGGAGATTGGAATGAAGACCAGTGGAAAAGAGAATTATGGAGTGACCAATCCAGTCTGATGTATCTAGTTTGTTTGCTGATTTCCCTTTGACAGTGGCCTTGATGATGCTAAATTATAATTTTATGTCTGTCAAATTCTGCGATCTTTGTCATTTTGAATGGAATGATGTGACTGAAAGTTGGTCTGATACATATTAGCAGCTTCCAATGAGTTAACCTCATACAACATGTGTCTGTAAAGCTCAAGCATGTCCTGATCAAACCTGGTGTTATGGACCTTTTTCACAGCATCATGTTGACAAATATACATATATACAATATATATATATATATATATATATACTATATATACATAGGACAAATAAAAATACAGGTGTTAGCAATGACATTAATTAGGGTTTTTCTGATTTCTGTCGGGATTTTTTTAATACACTTTTCCTGTATTTTCTGGTTGTATTCTAATAAAGAGAATGAGAAATAATTATATGTGGTCATTATAGCATTGATAAAACAACAACTTTAAGGGTGGTCTAAAACTTTTGCACAGTACTGTATGATGTTTATTTTCACTGTGGCGAAGAAAGACATTGGTTCAGAAACTGACCAAAGAATAATCCAATTTATAAGGCTGATTGACTCGGGGATGCAGCTCAGGAGGGGGAGGAATCAACATCTTTAATGTGGACCACACTAACGCATGATGAGACACACATCAGACTGGTGATTGCATCACACACGTTCACACACTGATTAATGATGCATTTTCACAGGGTAACGCTAGAGCAGATGCAGCTACCAAGGCTGCAACATGGCAAGAATTCACTATGTGAATGTATGATTTTTTCTGCAGGGTGAATCTGACACACCATCTACTCCCACAGCAGATTTACCGGGCCTCCAGCAAAGAGCTGATCTGACTGAAAAAAGAACTTGGGGTAATGCACAGCCCTAGTGACAAACCAGTATTTGCTTCCTCACAATACAAAGTTGACTCATGGGTTGGACCATGTATCACAGGGTGGGATGATGGATACTGTTTCACAACACTGGTTAACAAAGGGTTTTGCTAACTATGCCCAAAAAGTTCAATCATATGTTATCTGTGCCACAAACAACATTGGCAGAAGTATTCAAACACCACAAGCCACACAACCTCCATCAGTGACATTTACGACAGAGTCACCACAGAGCGATTGAGAACTCAACAAGAGTGTAGGTGGATCGCTGCTTTTAGGTGATCAACACAGTTCGAAGACATCCACTCACAGGACCACAGGCACAGAGAAGTAGAAGTGACAGTATTGGTACTGTCCAACAAGAGCAGCAAGGCTCTAACTGATGTGCTGAGTGAATCTCAGTGTCACCATTGTGGGATCAGCAATGGAATGAATGATGGCCATGGCATCTGTTCAGAATGGTGTGGTCTGCGAGGTTCAATGTGTTCTCTTTTTGTGATTTCATAACTGGTTTTGACTATAGCTTCATTTCGGACAATCAATATGCACCAACAAACACAAATACAACACTTGAGCCACAACCAGCGAACATTTCCACATTGCTGCTTAAACGACATTCCACATTAAAGAATCCCTTTGGTAGACACTTACACGTGTCTACACTTACATCAACCCATGACATTACACTGTCATGGGTTGATGAAATGTTTGCTAAATGGAAGAGAGTATTCCCCTCTTCCATCACGATAATTACTGTCGTTCTGGCTGTGTTTGTATTCTGTGGTCATTGCTTGATCCCAGTTATCAGACATTTGATTGTCCGTACGATTGATGAAACTCTCTCATATGAGATAGATAACTACTTCTGATTGGATCCACCATACAATGTTATCCCTGACCTTGACTATGATTCTGACTGTAATTCTACACTTATGTTTTATGACGTAATGTTTTAAATTTTGACTGAGGTAACATTACAGATGTTTTTATCAGTTATATATGATACTTTTTTATTATGATGAACATTACTATGATATGATGAACATATGTAAGGATGTTATGTAAGGATGTTTATTTGCTATGAAAGTGTGATCTTGTGTAATTTTTCCTTAATGAGTGATCAATTATGATTAAAAGGAGGGAATGGAAAAATTATTACTTTATACCTTGAATGAACTATATTATATAGCCTCAAACATTCTTGACTATCTGATAAGAAGTGGGTAGTGGGTAGTGGGGTAGTTTCTCCTGAATCACTTTCCCTATCCCTCGACAAGTTGACAGCTTTGATGGTACCAGGACTGTGCACACATGCATGGCCTGACACTGCCTCCTTTACTCTTAACTATAAACTGATTGCACACTCTGTAGTCAACATCAGTCTACAATTACACACTTGTACTGGACTATCATGGTTAAGAGAAGTTGAGCCATCAGGCAAGGCTCTCGATTTACCAGTTTTTGTTCCAACCCTCACCTATGGTCATGAATTCTGAGTAGTGACCAAAAAAATTAGATGTGGATACAAGGGTTAGGGTTAAAATGGGCTTTCTCTGCAGTGTGGCTGGGCTCAGTCTTAGAAGTAGCGTGAAGAGTTTGGTAATCTGGAGGGAGCTCAGGGTAGAGCTATCGCTGGAACTCCTTGCTTAGTCTGCTGCTGTCAAACATCTCCTTTGCTCTGGGTCCTCAGTCGCACATGCTGGAGAGTGCGGTGGGTCCATTTGCAAACGCCTTGAATTAAACCTACTGAAAGACAAGAATTGACGTTTGTGCTTTATTCAATAGGAATTGCCACAACAAACTTAGTCTCAGAAGTGGGATCACTTGTGTGAGGCGGCTGGCAGCTGAGGACCACTGCCCACTCACAGCAGTGATCCAGCAAACTTTTTGGCAAATGACATTGTCTTTCTGGTAAGTGAGAATCAGGGAAGAAGAGAGTAGCAATTCTCGCCACTATTGGGTTGAGACAGTTCTGGAAACTCAGGAGATCTTTTCTAAAGTGCTCTTTTGACAACTTATTAAAAAAAAAAAAAAAAAAAAAAAAGTGACAGATTAGTAAAAGTAACAGTAACAAAACAGTGACACTAGTATGAGTTTAAGTAACAGTAACAATTCTGTAAAGAAAATTTTACCTTGGTCCCCATAAACCACCAAAAATCCAAGGTCCCTACAAACCACTTTGGGCGGGATAAAGCTACTAAATCTTCTCCCTTTTTCTCAATAATCAGTTCCAACAGCAGTAAAAGCAGAAAATCTAGAGACAATGATAATCTACCTCAAATGATTTCTCCCAATATTCAATTTATGATTACCAAATATGGCAACCAAAGTGTTGACCAACTTAAGGTATTGGTTGAGGAGTGTGGCTTTCCAAATACTGGTAGTTTTAGCCTGAAACAATAAGAAATGCTAAAGACTGGAAAGCCTGTGCATGTTGGCATGAAGAGGCAAACATCAGGGACAAGAGACAAAAGGCAGGGACAAGATCACTAATATCTGTGTCTCAGTGTCTCAAAGTATCTTGATCTGGACTCAGCTCCGGCCAGAAGACAGCCAGCGTCAGCCAGAGCCCGAGTACCGATGGCCATTGCCCTTGTCACAGTCACAGCCACATCACCACCGCCCACAAGACGGCACCCGCTCCTGTTGGTTGAAGGACAGAGACCTCCACCATAAGCCACCAATTCTGCCACCAAGTACTGCACAACACATTGCCATCTTCCACGGAACACCACATAACATGACAAGAACTGTGACAATCTCAGGACAGTTGAAAGATATGCCATCCATGCAGAAAAACTCATGAATGAGAAAAAGAAACCTGGTTTGGGCTTGGAGACTGAAAGGGCAGATCACCCCACACAGCAGATTAGAGAAAATGCATGAACACTCACACATAACACAACAGGATTAGGGACACACAACACACAACAACTTCTTTCACAAACCATTCAGCATCTTGAATCTACACAAAAAAAACAGTGTCAAAAGAATTTCTAAACCTTACAAAAAATACAAACTGACACAATGGATGGCAGATATGCAAAAACAGTAAGAGCATCAGGCACCTCTGTGACAGAAAATTACACAGTTTCACTCATGAAATTGAGGGAAAGCCATTCATTTTTGCTGTTGAAACACTGTCCTGTAAATCTGCTAGGGAGAGATCTAATGTGTCACCTAGGCATTATTTTGATTTCTACTCAACAAGGTTGTGACTAAAGTTCCCAAAACAGACTCCTTCCTCAAATACAGCAAGTATATATGTTTATCATTAGAGAATACCAGATATGGTACTGCACTCAGCTCTGTCAACAACATACAAGAGGCTGAGACATTCACTACAGACACACACAGGAATATCATGACCTCACAGAGCCTAAACTGCATGTCTCTTTTGGGGAAGACAGTGATTTTGAGAAGAAATGGTACAGGGAGGGTCATGATAAACACACTCTCAAGCTTGACTGGTTGTACTGGACTAATGATCAGAGTGCTGTGTCAGTGACTCTGTTTAACTCATCTGTTCAGGGCACCAATCCCAATGTTTCATTGGTCAAACCCAAACACAAGAGGATTTAGGACCTTGATCATAAGCATGTAACAAGGAGCTCATTCTGGACACTAATTTCCATGCAGATGTGGAAATCACACAGAAGTAAACAACCTATGGGATCTGTTTGTTGGAAACCACATCTTTGTGAAAGATGATAAATCAGGTATCATCATGTTTGTAGGCAAAACACAAATATGACGTAGGACTTATTAAAGACGCCAAACCAGTTGTGATAACACCTAAATCCTCATACAGACCATGCAAAAATCATTGCAATTTCCATTGAAATGAAGCAGTAAATGGCATTAAGCCAGTGTTTGATTCTCTCAAAGCTGGAGTGATCATTCCATTTGAAAAATCTTCTGTTCCAACAAGTAAATGCAGCAGTTCATGCACGTGCACCAAATGTTCCAAATACACACACATTTCTTTCTCAAGTTCCATTTGCTAGTGAATGGTTTTCTGTTGTTGGTCTGGCAAACACATTTTTTAGCATCCCAGTGGATACAGACAGTCAGTTTTGGTTTACATTTTCATTTGAGGTTAAATGTACACATTTACCTGCTTCTGGGCCTACTACTAGGCCTTCCAGACTGCACGAAACCGTTCACCCAGACTGTTGACAAGTAGGGTGGGCGAAGACCTGCAGCCTATTTTACATCAACACTTGACTCTGTTGCTGCAGGACTTCCTACATGCCTTTGATCTGTGGCAGCAGCTGAAAACTGTCATGACCTGTTATGACAACAAACCCGACACACCCATGAGGTATTGTTTGTTTTACCACAGAATGCTTCACTGAGATGGACCATTTCCTAGGGAGCAGACAGTCACAGTGTCGTGGGACAATGGGGACATGACTTCATGCAAAAATGTGGCCCTGCAAAACAGACTGGCAATGGACTTGATGTATGTCAGCCAAGTTGCCACATCATCGGAATCGACTGCTGTACCTACATTCCAGAAATTTCTGACAATATGACTCATGTTGTCTCACATCTCAATGATTTGTAAGAAAGAAACAAAGACACTGAGTCCAAAGGTTTGAGAAGAAGCAAAGAAGCAAAATAACAAACGAAAAATCAACCTTGTCATCTTGAATTAAATTGACTGAACGACAAGTGTTGTCATTTGTGCTTTATTCAACAGGAATTGCCAACAATCCTATGGACATCAATTTTTCTTGGAGGTGAAAAGGCTAATTTTCCACAATTGGCCTTACACCTATTATTGTGTCCAAATAAAACAGACCTGGGTAGTTCAACTCCAGAAGTACATCTCAGTGATCATGTAGTCTGCCATGGTCCCTGCCAGAAAGGTTGGGGAATCTTTGAGAACTCTCTTTACGATTTTAGCTGTGCCATAAACAATAATAACAGGGTTGCATACATGCACCGCTTTAATCCTTCAAGCTTGTTCACTGGTATCTGGGCCCAACTATTTGATGAGAAAACCAGCTTCTACGTTTGAAGTGTGACCTAGTCCCTGAATAGTGCTCAAAAGGTTGATTTCCAGCAAAGATAATTTTTGGGTGCCACTCTCAAGATGACTCCTGGCTAGGAACTTGGCCAGTTCTGTGCTTGCACTTTCCTCCTTGAGAGGGGCTTGCAATGTATTGCTGTGTACTTTCTCCAAGGATATATTTATTATTCCTTCATGGTAGTGGAAGAAACTGCTGTGAATAAGTACCTGTGTGTGCAGGGGTAGACTTGAATTTCACTGGATTGCTTCTATCAAAACTCAAACTCAAACTTAGGTTTAATATGGATTTCTGGGTTGGCATAACCAGTCCTCTTATCTGTGGCATTTATGTCATCATGTTTTACTATACAGTACTGTGCAAAAGTCTTAAGCCACCCTTATCAGTGCCATAATGACCATATATAATTATTTCTCAGTCTCTCTATTAGAATACAAACAGAAAATACAGGTAATGTGTAGCAGTATCAAAAAACAAGAAAAAAACTGCTTCTATAAGCTAAAGTGGTGAGTATTAAGTGTGACCTCCCCTTACACTTGAACAATAGCAGGAACCTTGCTCGTAAACCCAATGAGTTAACTTCATACAACATGTGTCTGTAAAGCTCAAACATGTCTTGCTCAAACCTGGTGTAATGGACGTTTTTCACACCATCATTTTAAAATGAAATAGTCAAATACAAATACAGGTGTTAGCAATGACATTAATTATGGTACCATTCCATTTAGGTTTAAGAGGTTTTAAGAGTTTTTTTTTTTAATAATTATAATTATATATTATATTATTGCCATAATTACATTATGGCATTGATAAAACAACAAATCTAAGGGTGGCCTAAGATTTTTGCACAGTACTGTATATTCACTTTCTGTTGAGATGATGGCTGAGGAGTAAAGGACACCAGTTCTTAGACTTCCTTACATCTCTAATTCTATAGCAGCTGCTTCCATCACCTCTGCTTTCACTGCAAACCTTCTCCAATTTCAGCTCCATCTCCTTTTGTGCATAAGCTATTTTAGCTTGAGTTGCCTTGGCCTCATCTCGTTCTTTTGCCTCTGCTATGCTAGTTCTTGATACATGTGATGAACAAGCTGAATATGCAGCTCTGGATGAATGAGCTGAATGTGAAAACTTGTGGCTTTCTCTGGTCTGCACTTTCCTTCTGTGTACATGTTCTGGTATCATCTTGACCCATGATGGGTTACTACTATTGTAACTGGATAGTACAGAGTTCAGTGGCTGGTCTAGCATAGAGACAAAGCTTTGATAAAAACCTAAACCAAAGTGTGAAACTAAAAATACAAACACAGCACAAACACAAACACACATTCAGATATCAATAACTATGCAGCAATTAATTAATGAAAAGTTAAATCTGTAAATCAAAACATTTTTCCTCCAGAAAAATATGTGAAAAAAGGTAAGAACCCAAAATCCCAAGATATGTATTTCAAAACATATTAATTAGCTGTTACCAAAATAATAACATAAAATAATCTTTTAAAATAAACATAAAAACTCTCAATAGTGTCAAACTTAGAGATGGTGCCATGTGAAAGGAGGCACAGGAAAGGATGGTATCACAATCAAACCCAATGGCTCAAACCCATGTGGCTTTTGTGCATAAAACAGGAAATACACATCACAGCCCATAGTGGTGAAATATACCACTAAGGGGGGTTAACTGTTTCTGCGGTTGGAACATAGTGTCTGTCAGTGTGTGTATCCATAAGGATCATGGAGTGCCAGATGAAGCCAGATGAGTTCTATTACTACATGTGCAGTACATAGAAGGGTATACAGTATCAGATTATCTCTTAGCAATATCTCTTAGTTTCTTTTATTCACTGTATAAATTTTAAATTTAATAATGTTAGTACCAGAAATTTATTTTTCACTTCAAGCACTGGCTGTAGGAATGTGTGTGACTGGCTAAATGTGGTTCATAAGAGAGTATCTAAATGTAGTCCATTTACCATAACACAGAAGAAGCAAGAGCACTACCTGGATTGGTGTCATGCCCAGAGAAAGCCTAACAGAACAAAACAAAGACTCTGAGGACAGAAGATAAAATGAAGTTGAAATGAAACAGCTGATGGAACATGATGCTTTAGTGAAGGATGTAGAGAGAGAAGAAACTACAGCTGTGTGAATTTCAAAAGGCAGCAGAGGACCAACCAAATGTTTCATGTCTTGAAACATCTGCTCACCAGAATAACACCGTGAGGTCTCCTTCAGCTGAACCCTGCTCTATAGATGACCTGGAGAACCCCCTCACTCAATATGGTCACTCAGAAGTTATAATCTCTAATTGTGCTTCTGAACATCTTAAGGACTTGTGCAGTAATTTGAACATCTCACAATTGATCAGTGAATCTACCAGGCCCAATCCAAAAAATCTTGTCAAAAAAAATCTAATCTACTAATGAACAAGTGTTTTTTAATTTACGTTTATCATAGTGATATTAATTTTACCTCTTAAATCTCAGATATTGAAATGGTAGTAGATCATTTTTCGAAGAACCTCCTTGTGCTCACTGTTGTCCGTGTCATTTCATCTGTTTTCTCTGCTAGTTATCAGTTTGGTTTTTAAGGCTTTTATGCACTACTGCTCCACCTCCATTGTTTTGTTCTTACTTCCAGATCTTGGCTCTAAGGTTATTTTTAAATCACCTTTTCCCTCCATCTCCTGCATTTGGGAAATGTTTCCCCAAAAACCTGACACCTTTGAAAAGCTCAGAATAAAAGACAAAGGTCAAATCCTTGGTTTTCCCTTTAACTTTGTTCTGACACCTTTCCATCAGTGTCTATCTGTTCTATCTATGCAGTGTTGGAAATGCTCTGACCTAGTTGTCTACACATCACAGTTTGGTCCTTGACCATTTTTCCTGCTTTAACACATCAACTTCAGGCCTAAATGTTCAGCTGCTGCCTGATATATTCATCACTGACAGGAGCCATGGTAACCAGGTAATAATGTTATTCACTGCACCTGTCTCTGGTCATATTGTTATGGGTGATTGGTGTATTTCACCTATTGATGTAGCCAATGTAGACAACAACTGGAACAGACAAGTGGCATCCATTTTTCAAAGCTTTCTATTCCATTTATCACATCACGTACGCAAATAACATATATACTTAATACTTAATTCTACTGGTAGTATTCTCAGTGTCTCCTCATGTGACCCTTTGTACAACGAAAGAGACATTAGCAGTGTTTCATAAATCAAAACATGGCAGATTCTTGTGTGGCTCTACCTGGCTTCACCTGATAAGATCAGGGAAAGATGCTGAAGTGAGTGGCTAAAAGGTGGGGGACTCGCTTTATTTATGAACCCTTAAGACATTGAACCATTAGTCTGAGACCTTATTATGTTCTGAGGGAGTTCAGTCATATCATAACAATCCTGGTTTACATTCAACCCAAAGCAACTGCTGCAGTTCCATGTGATGATCCATGAAACTATTGCCAGGATGCAGACTCAACATCCTGATTCATTCATCATAATATCTGAAGACTTCAATCATGTGACCCTGTTATGTATGTCATGTTACCATGTTACCATGTTACTTCATTTCCCTCCAGGGATAAATAAATGTATATCTACCCTCACCACCCACCTGATCTAGATCTGCTCTACACCAATGTCAAGGAAGCTTACAGATCTATTGTCTGACCAACACCAGCCAGGTCAGATCACAACCTGGTTTTTCTGCAGACCTGTTCAAACGCGTGAACTGAGGCAGCCTGCAACTACCATCACAGTCAGGAAATGGACACCTGAGGCCAGTTAGACTCTAAGGGTCTGGTTTGAATACACAGATTGGAATGAACTGCATGGACATTGACAGACAGGTTGACTGTTTTACTGATTACATCAATTTCTGTAGAGACATTATTATACCTATAAAGACTGTACGCTGTTTCCTGAATAACAAACACTGGATCACCAATAACATCAAGGCAATCCTCAACCAGTAAAAGGAGGCACTTAGAGATGGTGACAAGGAATGGCTCAAACAGGTGCAACATGAGCTGAAGAGGAGATTAAGTCAGGTAGAGGTGGAATACAGAAAGAAAATAAAGAGAAAATACAACCTCTGTGAGGTATGGAGAGAAATCAATACCATCTCTGGCTACCAAACAAAGAAAGTCAGCCAATAGAGGGTGATGTGGACAGAGCCAGTGAACTCATCCCGTTCTTCATAGGTTTGACACTGCAGCCACACCTATTCAATATCACTCCACTTCCACTGCAGGTCCTCCTCCTCTTTCACATGTGTGTATCTCCACCACTGCAGCTCCTGCCCCTCTCATTCCTCTGTCCTCTTCACCTTCTGTCACAGTGACAGGAGTGAGGTTGGAACTAGGGAGACTGTGCCCTGAGAAGGCAGCTGGTCCAGATGGTGTGTGTCCAAGGCTGCTTAAGGATTGTGCTGCCCACCAGTGAGAGCCTCTTCAAAGGATCTTCAACCTGAGTCTGCAGTGGGTTGAGTCCCAAAACTAAACGTCTACTAATGACCGGTGGCCCTCATTTCACACATCATGAAAACTCTTTGCTCTTTGAATTCAACAGCCTGAACCAATCAAGGATATGGTACCCATATTGGGACCACTGACCTTCTAATTAGTGGCCAACCCCCTCTACTTTCTGAGTCACAGCCACTACAATGATCAGAATTATTTGCAAAGTGTAACACTCATCTTTTAAACATTAGCTTTGCGCTCTTCATCCAAAGAATATTTTTATACACTACTTTGTTTGACCTTTTTTCTGAACTGTAATATCAGTAGAATATTTGTTTTTACCACTCTGTGTTAACTGTAATTTTTGCTCTTTATTATAGGCATATTTATTACCCTTATTTATTATTGACTACCCTGTTGGATTCTTGGTCCTTGGGCTACTTCACTATTAGTAGCATACTTACATAGCATACATACAGACAGGACCAACCAACTTTGTTCTACAGAGGTTTGAGAGTACAAGCAGTAATTATTATTACTATTATTACCAAAACTAATACTATACTATTATTACCATAATAAAATATTCTTATCTTAAAAACCCATAGAAATATCCATCTTGCTAAAAGTGTCATTCTTGTCATAAATGCATCCTGCAAAACCTCCTGCTTTAATATAATCCTGCTGCCTGTTTAATATATATATATGTGTGTGTGTGTGTGCGTGTGTGTGCGTGTGTATGTGTGTGTATATATATATATATGATTTTTATTTTAATTAATCATTCCCAAATTTTTAGACTGTAGATTATCCAAACCACATTTCATGTGATTCAGTGTAGCCAATTACAAGAAACTAGAGAAGAAACTTTTCACATTTGTCAAGCAACAATTCCTGATGATAATGTTATATCCAACAATGTACAATGTAACATCCAACATCTCTTGATGCCAAATTTTATATGAATTAGACTCACAAAGAAGGATTTGTGGATTTCCTGTTTTAGCAAGAAAGAAAAAATAAAGGGTGTGCTTTTTGAATGTGCCATTTTGCCCAGGAAGTAATTGACTGCATTAATAAAAAAGGGTGCAGATATATTTATGTTAATTGACTTGCATATATTTGTGGTGAGTATTTGTCATAATTAAGTAAATAAATCACCAATAGAATTTTTTTTCTGGTTATTCAACCAAAACATTTTTTCTTGCTATTCAACCTGCTTCTATGGGTGATTTATTTTGAATTTCTGAAGTTTGAGAGGTGAAATGTGGAGAAATTTAGATTTTCCCACTTTAATCAATCATTACTAAATTTTCTGCATGGACTAATTAATGAATATTGATCGTGCCTGCCAAGTTTTTAAGTATTAAGTATATCACGTTAGGACTCTCTGAATGATATGTGGAAATGTGATGTTTTATGTTTATTTGAAGTAATTTTTCCAAAGATTCCAACACTTTGATGGCTAGTAACAGGGAGTTGTTCCCTTGTAATTACAAAAAAGTTTTGCCAAAAACACTAAAGTTCATGAATACCGTGTACTTTTGTGAAAAAAAAAATGATATGATGCATAAACTGGTGTGGCAAGGGATTCAGCTATTTTCACTGAACACATCCACGTGAGGTTTGTGGATGTGCAATGTGGGAGTTTATAGACCAACACACTTTTGAAAACTTCGTACAGGATTATTGCGCCACCCGTTGGTGGACAGATGTCATGTTTTGTGCCTGATGTGCGTGCACCAATTTAAACCACCTCCAAATTCCACGCGAAAGTCTCTTAGAGGCTGCAGTAGGACTTTCACCAACATAAAAATAATATAGGTAAAAAAACAATAATAAAATTTTGTACGAAAACAATATGGTTTCTAGCACCAGCACCATGGGGTACCGGTGCTGGGAGCCACGCCGCCCACCATGGGCAGTAGGCCCCTCAGTCTTGGACCCCGAGCTTGGCGGTATATGATCCCACAATGCTTCGCTCCACCAAGCGGGACTTCCGGCTGTGACGTGTCTGTCCGCTGCAGAGCCGGATGCTGGTTGCTTACCACTGTGGTTGTCAGATGCAGAGTGACCGAAGAGGTGGACAGTAACCGTGTGACTCTCTAGTGAAGACCGGGGCCGGGCGAACATGGTGCTGTGGCTGCTTGGAGCTGCGCTGCTAGCTCAAGCGGCCGGCTTCTATCTCCCGGGTCTGGCGCCCGTCAGCTTCTGTGAACCGGGGAGAGACCAAGTTCCAGACTGCAAGGTAAACATGTCATGTCACAGGTCACCTGTACGACCACCAGGTGTTGTCATAAAGTAACTGAAAGAATGGTGTAGAGGGCTCCCAGAGTCTCAGAAGGTGCTTGAATGCGCTACAAGCACCCACGTAACAACAAACCACAACAAACAGCCGGCTTGTTGTGGCTAACGTTAGCCTGCTGTTTGTTGTGGCTAACGTTAGCCACAACAAACAGCAGGCTAAAGTTCTCGAATAGCATGAGAAGCAGACGACAAGCTGGCTGTTTAAACAGCTCCAAGTAACTTTGTTAGTGTGGATTGTGACAGAGTGGAGACTAATGATGTCAACATTAATCCTGGTAACCTGTCATGAAGCTGGTTAATAACTGGCTCTGTTCACTACTAGTTCACTGATCCAGAGACTATTTGATGTGTGTGATGTGAGGAGGAGCCACATCATCAGAGCCATGAAGTCATTAATATGATAGGAGATGAAACAGTCACAGAGCAGGAAGTGACAGGTAAAGAACATGATCACAGAACTCAAAGAGAATGAGACTAACCAATACAGTAAGGCAGTGATGCTGGTGTAAATAGGTATTATTATATGGATCTGGAGTGAAGAGTGAGTTTTTTATCTGATGATGAACAAACATCTCTGAACATGTATTATACGCTAAACATTTGAATGAGTTTCTGATCTGAAAGCAGAGCTCAGGGGAGAAGTGGAGAAAAGTAGTTCATGTTGAATGAGGTCAGTCTGACTGAGGTGTTGCATCATGGGTAATATTAGAAATACATCAGAAGTTTAGTTTTTGTTTCCAGTTCTGGCCACATAGTCTCCTCACAGTTATTCTGTGTTTGTGCATCTTTAATATTTAATAATCATCAGTGATACACTCTCCCTCGGTTTTAAAACCACAGCAAACAACACAATGATTCAATTGATCTATATCTATGATCTATAGCTGATCATTATTATTTGTCACTTAATTATAAGCTTTTTTTATCCATGTCAGGATACTGTGGTAGTTTGACAGGTTTTGATCTGATCATCTGAAGATAACTGCTGGAATTAGCCCTGCAGCACACTCATGTCATAGCTGTGTGGGCTACTTATTTTAAAATTCCTTACGATCCAAAGTGGTGGAAGGTATGAGATGTTACACAGCCTATGTCCCACTAGACAAACAAAGGTATTTACATTCAGTTACAGTACAAAATAGCTCACAGTGGTGCTGCACAGCCACAGTATATCCATATCTCCTTCTCCCAAGCATGAATAACACACAGCTATAGTATCAATACACACAATGTTGGCAGGTCACTAGGGACACCTGGCTTTCTCTACAGTCACATTGTCAAAGTAGGGTTCATCAAGACATTTTTCTGTTGTCAATCATTAAAGCCTCCAAATAATCCCATGATAGTCAATGTGAAGGTTGTGCTCTGTGGACCTCACTGCAGACAGATTCCGATTGAATGCTGCCATGAACAACTACACAACTCACTGGTTTATACTGGTACACTAGTTTACTGTAGCTTACGCTAGTTTACATTGGTTTACACTAGTTTACTCTAGTTTACACTGGTTTACACTGACTTTATTTTTTAATAGTACACTATTTTATTTTATACTTGAATGTAGTTTGCACTAGTTTAATCTGTTTTACACTATCTTACAATCGTTTATGTGAATTGACTCTAGTTTATTTTAATTGACTCTAAATTTACTCTAATTTACAGTAGTTTACACAAGTTTACAATACACTGTGCTCTGTCTCTGTAATTCTCTATGATTTATTATTCCTGCTGCAGGACAAGCTTGAATTTTCAGTGGGATATTAAACATCCAGTGAAATAACAGAGACTGTGACTGAACTGTACCCTCAAAAAAATAATGGTTTATTTTTAACTGAGGGGAAAGAGCCATATATTGAGGATTTTCTGACACAGCTTAGAAATAGAAAACTGCTTTAAGGGGTCAGTTTACCCAAACACACACTTACATACACAAACACACACTCACATAATAGAAGAAAAAAAAATGTTTCTTTTATTTCCTTATGGATCCAGGATATCCAAAAACACAGTTTGACACACTGTTGTTCAGTGTTAAAAATGTCAAAGAACAAAGTCTTAATGACAGGGTAGGAAAAAGAAAACACACTGTGACTGAAGCCATCTTGTCTTCTTTTAATACGCTGTGTGTTTTTTCTTCTAGTCGACCATTGAGCTGTTTGTGAACAGGTTGGATTCAGTGGAATCTGTTCTACCCTATGAATATACTGCGTAAGTATCACTGTACCAACCTGTTAGTGTTTCTCTCTAGGATATTTTCATCTTCAGGTTTCATAACCTTTTTCATCACTTCAATCACTCAGATTTGTTTTTGTTGATTTTTATGTTAAGATTTATTAATTCAAATAATCTGACAGAGTGGAGAATCCCTGCATCACTAGTGTTTTCTATCAGTTAAAATAGACCGATGTTGAAACATTTTTATCATGGCTTTATTCACTCAAGTGAATGTTGTTTTTTCACCAAAACGCATTTCAAATTTTTACATAGATCAGTTCTGCATTTTAAATTTTCATATAATTTGCATGTTCACAACAACTGCAGTCATCACAGGACGTAAGATTTTGAGACTATGTAAAGTGGGATAAAGGTATTGTTTAATCTTCTCTGATCAATCTCTCCCTTTTTGTGTAGGTTTGACTTCTGCTCAGAGAAAACAATGAAACGCCCATCAGAGAATTTGGGCCAGGTTCTTTTTGGGGAGAGAATTGAGCCCTCACCATACAAGGTATAAACATGAGGGAACTGTTTACACAATCCCACAGACATAGATTCAACATGAGCTCATGTTTTGATAGGATTGCACTAGCTGAGACATCAAGAGTCAATACTACATTATTTAATTGTTACTACTGTGAACTCAGAGCACATCCATTTTCAACCTCTTCCTTCACTTTGATTTCAACTACAGACCTATGCCAGACCAGACTTTATGTCTGTGGACAGAGAAAAATTTAAATTTGATCCAGATGTCAAATTGAATGGGCAAACAATCCAGCTGTAGTGAAGTGGCACTCATACTAATGATGTCTCCTGTATGTCAGTTTGAGTTTAAGAAACCTGCACTGTGTCAGAAGGTGTGCACCAGAACCTACGACATCAACAACCCATCAGACAAAGCCAAACTGGACTTCCTCAAGAAAGGCATGTTACTCAACTACCAGCATCACTGGTATGTATGACTCACACACACATATTGTGAAGAGAAAACACAATCACAGAACACAACAGAATTGTCAGAATGATTTATTTCAGATGTAACAAAGGGCAATAGCTAGGCTTCTTACCAAAAGATAACTGTCATTACAGAGTCATCATCACTTCATAAACTGTCACATTAATGATGAGTCTTCTGAAGCATGTGACTGTCAGTCAGTACTACAAGAGCAGTTATTTAGACAGTTACAGCTTTTTGTAGTTAAATTCTGACTCTGGTTCTGTAGAAAGGGTGGTTGGTGGTTTATTTCTGTCTTAGCATCTCCATGATCTGTTTTAGCATCACTTTCACTATCAGTTAAATTGACATGATGATGTGACAAACAGTTCTAATTATCCTGTGATCATTGAACAAAAGAAGCAGTAGTTTTTAAATGGCGTCTCACCACAAGATGAGCAAGAACAAGATGTACTTCATTTGTCCTGATGGGAAAATTGATTTTGGACATGTAGCCCATAGCAACTTGCTGTCAGCAATGCCACGCCTCCAGACACAGCTGTCAGAGCACAGTCTACAACTGGAAAGAACACACACACACACACGCGCATATATAGAAATCAAGAACTGGGATCAAAGAATAAGTCATGGGATCACCCAGTTCTCCTCAGGAAAAGGACACATCTTTTTATCTCAGCCCTCTCACTGAGAACAATGTGTCAAAACTTCTGACCAGTAGCCATCCTACTACAAATACACTTTATCCCATTTCATTTATATCACAGAACAATCTTCAATTCAAATCTGAAGGCAGAAGCCCTGAGGTCAGCCAGAACTCTAGCTTAGTTCTGAGAGACCTTCTTTCACACACAATGAAACCCTTATAGTTAATGAACAATGCAACAGTGGTCACACCACTCTGCTTCTCATCGAACTCCACTAACTACCCATGGCCCCTGAATCAAACTCATTCTCCAATGCTGCCTTCAGAGTAATTTCTGGGTCTGCACCATCTACTTGACAACCTTACACTCCTTCTCAGGCATTTCTTCTAATTAACGTGGTCTCATCAACACAGTAAAGAGAAGGGTTACTGAAGACTTTACATTGAATGACTCTAATGTGTTCATGGTGTCCGTGAGAATCAGACTTTGGTGTTGTGTTGTGTTGTTGTGTGTGTGTGTGTGTGTGTGTGTGTGTGTGTGTGTGTGTGTGTGTGTGTGTGTGTGTGTGTAGGATTGTGGATAACATGCCGGTCACCTGGTGTTATGATGTTGAAGATGGACAGAAGTTCTGTAATCCTGGCTTCCCTATTGGTTGTTACGTCACAGAAGCAGGTCGACCCAAAGATGCCTGCGTGGTCAATGTTAGTGGGTCACACACACAAAGGCTTTATTCACAGAAAATAAGAATTTCAATAATAAAATAAAGATATTGTGTGCATATATAATAAGTGACAGCAGTGTGTTTCCTTAGACATATAAGAAGGATTCCTACACAAAAAGAAACACAACAAAGTCAGTCAGAGCTGAATTACTTCACGTGTAATTATGCGTAATCTGACTGTTTACCGCATCATGCTCCCCAAGGTTTTTCTTTAAAGCATCTGTAGCATCTTTCAAACTATTGGCATGGCAAAGCATTTGTTTTTTTAAACAACAAGCTAATCCTAATGGTCTTCAGTGTCTGGCTTCAGATTTACTAGGGGTAGAAAGTGAATCAGCCGCATGCATCACTGTCTTAGTGTCTCAGAGTCAGAAAGGTTCGTATCTGTCATGTGACTGTAGTAAGAGTAGCATTCCTATCCAGTGTATGATGTGACCTTTTGTCCTGGTTTTCTTTTCCAGTCAAACTTTAATGAAAAGGATGCTTTTTACATCTTTAACCATGTGGACATCACCATCCATTACCACATCGTGGAGAATGAACAACTCGGAGCACGATTGGTTGCTGCCAAGATTGAACCCAAAAGGTACTGGATCACAGTTTAGCTGATATCTGGTCTAGATGTAGATACCAGGCTTTTAACCTTTTTCATATTCATACCAACTTTAAAGGTTTTTTGTGGTTCTGGGTGTGAACGATATCCTTCCACAGACTAAAAAATAAGTATGTTTTGTTGTGATTAAGCAGGTTGTGCCTTCAGATGAGATCATAATATGCAAAATAAGAAAATCTTTCTCTCTCTGTCCAGCTATGAAAACCCTAAGGATGACAGTCCTGACTGTTCTGGAGGACCAAAGTTCCTGAAGAACAAACAGACAGGAGTGTTTAAGATCCCATACACCTACTCTGTCAACTTTGTGGTTAGTACAGTGTCGTTTTTGTGTGATTAATGCTGTCTGTGTTTGATGAGGCTATAAACTGAAAATTAACTGATACTCAAACTGGGAGAAAGTAAAAACTTGATATAGCCATGTGTGGGTTAACAACTGAAAACCAGACAAGAACAGGTGTAGCCCTGACCCAGACCCTGACCACCAGTGTTATCTGTTCTGTTCAAGCCTCATCTTAACCTCCATCTTTATTTTCAAGTTAATACAAAGCAGGTTCATGATTCCTCAGAGAACTGAGGAACATAGGTCTGAGAGACTGACTGACATATTACACTTTAGTCTACAGTGTTGCTAACGTAGCCCCTAGATTCTCTAGGGTGTCATATGGAGGCAGAGGAACAACTAAACATCTGACATACTTAAGCAGAGAGAGGAGAAAGGAAGGAGAGAGAGGGAGAAAGACAAGTTATTGGTAACAAGGCTTCATAATAATGCTATGACCAATTCTATATATCAAACAGAAGTTATAGATAGGTTAGATTGGGCTTAAGTCTGGCCTGCAGCACTTTTCTGCTTATCATCTGCTGTTTCTCACTACAAAAGGAAAAACGCTGAAAAAATAACTGAAAAAAGAAAGTCTGTCTCTTCTAACTTTGTCAATATAGGGCTAGCTGAAATCACAGCCCAGTCTTTGTCTTTAATTGTGTGTTTTAGTGATTTTGTCAGACAATGTTATGGTTATAAATCAGGATTTTACCATATACATGATATACTTGAAAGATTCACTACTAAAAATTTTAAATAAAATTTAAGATTAACATCTATGACATCATACTGGTCATGATAGTCATATGTTTATGTATTTAATTTACTCTACAATATATGAATACTATCATTGTGTGATCACAGTTGGTTGAAGAACAGAGAATAAAAGAGGAAAGACAAGCAAAGGAGATTGTGTGAGAGCAGTCAGGTTTATATGGCATGATTTCACCTGATGGGTTGACCTGCTGATCATGTGATACAGCATTGCATTGACACGTAGATTCAGATCGGACTCTACTCCTTGCACTGGGGAACACCAGCACAGAGATATACCAGGTTGCCTTCCTTCCCTGTGCACCCACACCAAAATAGGGTGAACAAAGTGAATTACAACAAATTATTCTGTCGTGTGTCTGTGTGTGCATACATGTGTGCGCATTTATAGGAAGACAAGAATATTCGCTGGGCGTCTAGATGGGACTACATTCTGGAGTCAATGCCTCACACCAACATCCAATGGTTCAGGTAAGACACACGCACTGAGACATGAATCAAATTCTTTAACATCCAAACTTTTTCACACAGATCGTGATGTTTTCAGCTAGTGGAGACAGGTTTGTAGCTGCTGACCCAGGTTTCATGTGTCTCCAGATTTAATTCAGAAACCAGGACCTGGGGGAGGGTTGGGGGCATTCACACCTCCAGAGCACACTCCATCTGATTTAAACCACATTAGTGTATAGTGACTTCCAGGGGATTCGTCTACCCTGACAGCAGTGTAACAAGAGTCCCTGGAGGACCAGTGACTGAAGACAGCATGGTCATTATTTATTTTGTTCCACAGCGTCATATTGATTCAACCCTGTTATCTGACTTACGTCCAGGCTCCAATTCTGTGGACATGGGTACTATCAGTGATGTGTTTAAACTTTTGTCTGCAGCATCATGAACTCTCTGGTAATCGTGTTGTTCCTGTCTGGAATGGTAGCAATGATCATGCTGAGGACACTGCATAAAGACATCGCCAGATACAACCAAATGGACTCTGTGGTGAGTTCTCTCTCTGACTGCTGGAAACACCTCCCTGCTGTTTACAGCTACTCCTGACTCCTGGGTGTCACCGACAACTGTACTTTCTCTCTTGCTCCATCACTCACACCCTGAGCTGTTCATTATGGAGCCACTTGTGTCGCATTATCTTGATTAAAGTAAACTAGTGAAAAATTGTTGATATCATATCATTGTATGATACATGAGCATTGCTTAAATTCACAAATTCTATGATCACATTGATGAAGATCAAAAAACTAGAAAACATTTCACATATCAGGTTTTCAGGTGAGCCATGTCCTGTTAAGGGGGGCCAAGCTCCACCATTGTGGAGTGTATGTTCTATTGTTCTATATTGTATGTATTAGAGCAGTGATCTGTCTTAGCACATCAAATATAGTCATACTAGGCTGTGATGAAGCATGGCACTTCTGCCTCCAGTAGACATTAAGGGTCAAGCAGAGGTTTCTGTTTTTGAAGTAATTAAACCTCTGGAACCACTAGCAGTTTACAGAACAACTTAACTGTCTGGTTCCTGGCCTCGGGGATCACCAACGAAGGCTGCAAGGCAAAACAACAATCTAACAATGAACAATAAAGTTGTTTTGAAGCTGTGGTTTTCTCTGCACCAGTGCTCATTGGTCTGGTTCTGCAGGAGGACGCCCAAGAGGAGTTTGGATGGAAGCTGGTCCATGGAGATGTTTTCCGACCTCCCAGGAAGGGGATGCTGTTGTCGGTTTTCCTCGGCTCTGGAACTCAGATCTTCATCATGACCTTTGTCACCCTTTGTATGTCTTTGTTATCCTGCTGATAGTTTAATAGGATTCAAAAGATAAAGCAGTATCACTTTATGGTGACAGTTGCTTTGAAGTGTGAATGTGGCCAGAATTTATAATGGAGTCAGTTTAGATGGTCTGAAGTCAGATGATTAGATGCTCTATCGTCTATCTAATCTAATCGTTTTCATTTTGAAGCAAAAACTCACATATTTCTCCTTTGACAATATTTTCAAAACTATCTTTTTGAAAGTTTAAGTCTAAAGTATGAATGTGGCTCTCTAACAGCCTCTCTGATCATCCCCCCCATCCAGTCTTCGCCTGTCTTGGGTTCCTCTCTCCAGCGAACCGCGGCGCTCTGATGACATGTGCTGTGGTTCTCTGGGTTCTTCTGGGAACTCCTGCTGGATACGTGGCTGCCCGCCTCTACAAATGTAAGTGAGGAATAAATTAGAAAGTGTTGATGTTTAATATTTATTAATCAATTAATTAGTTGTTAATTAAAGGAAAGAAAACCAAAGGTCTCCTAAAATATGACAAAATCTTTTTCTTAAATCATCATTAAATAAAATTTTTACATTTACCAGATTAATAAAAGTAATGAAGTTCACTGATCATTGTCATCTTAACTTTTGTAGCCTCTACAGGTGCTGTTTGATTTAAAATCTCTTTTCTGTGGTTTCCAGCTTTTGGAGGGGAGAAATGGAAGACCAATGTTCTACTGACAGCATTCCTATGTCCAGGGTGAGAATATTCAGGCTTGTTCTATTAGTGGACAAAACTCACTTTCTCCCTCCTGTAACCCCCCTCTGTCTCTGCTCAGGGTGGTTTTTGCAGACTTCTTTGTGATGAACTTGATCCTGTGGGGTGAAGGGTCTTCAGCAGCCATGCCCTTTGGGACCCTGGTAGCCATATTGGCTCTTTGGTTCTGTATCTCAGTGCCACTTACCTTTATAGGAGCATACTTTGGCTTTAAGAAAGCAGTGAGTAAATATGGACACAGAAACTGTTCCTCCATCCATGTCCCATACACACACAACTGTGAAAAACAACACATAAGCAGCACTTAAATCCTTTTGTCTATAGTTCACATTACTTGACGTGGATCTCTATCTGAATGACTGACTCTTTCTGCTGTTGTTTAAGGGTATTGAGCACCCAGTACGGACCAATCAGATTCCTCGTCAAATCCCAGAGCAGTCTTTCTACACAAAGCCTTTCCCTGGGATCATCATGGGAGGGATTCTGCCTTTTGGATGTATTTTTATCCAGCTATTCTTCATACTGAACTCCATTTGGTGAGAATGAAACTAGAGCTGAGGATTTAAATCATGAAGCTCTCACTGCATGGATTATTTCATCAGAAGCTGAATGTGATTTTTGACAGAGCAGAATCCATAAGTGTAATTGCATCCTTTAGACAGTTAAGTTATACTGTTGAGCACATGATACATCTCTATCTTCCAACTCTTGGACCACAGTGGGAGCATCTCTCTTCAGTGGCATGTAGTTTTTCCTAACATGTATGTTCCTGTCCTCCAGGTCTCATCAGATGTACTACATGTTCGGCTTCCTTTTCCTGGTCTTCATCATCCTGGTCATCACCTGCTCTGAGGCCACCATCCTTCTCTGCTACTTCCATCTGTGTGCTGAGGTAAACAGTCGTGCTGCGTCCTCACCCTCAGCCTATAACTGAAGCTTTTAGCCAGCTTTTAGACCCCCCCTTGTGTCTTTTTACATCCCTCCTGCTCCAAGATGTCAGCCAGTGCTCTAAGGACCTTGTGACATTTTCTGTATCTCCCCAAGCCCTGCACCCTACCAGGATGTGCACCAACAATCTTCTGTCTCTGCGTGACTTGCATACTGAGTCCAGTCTTCGGGCCATTGGGAGGTACCCCCAGGCTCCTTTCGATCCATGTTCAACAGTCATTGAACTTGGTCTTTCCTCCTGTTAGACTTCTGGTTGGATCATGTCTGGGGTCTTTTTTCTCCTATGGCTGGAAGTGGGTGTTTTCCCCAGTAGTTCCCGATGATGATGTTCAACATGCTTTCTGTCCGGGCCATTGACGTTTCAGCTGCCCACATGAGTCTTGATTTTGTGGTGACAACTCTGGCCTTAAAAGACAAGTTGGCTGCTGTCATATAACACAGTGCTTTTGTGTTTCATGTTATTGCTGTGCGAATTAAGGAAAATCATGATGCATCTGAGTCTGTGGGTCATTTTTAATTTATCTGCAGTTACAGTTTTCATCTAATTGATTTGACATGAAGATGATACCCTTTTCCGCCAAAATTGCTGGGTAAAAGTTGTTTTTTTAAACATAGGTAAACCCACTGATAAAAGCTGTTTGATCCTTTTTACCACTGTTGATGAGTATGCCTGTCTGTTCAGACTGAGGATACACACTACACAACTGCAAAGAGTGGTGTCATCAGAGCACTCACAAGACGTAGGATAGCATGAGTGAGCCGCTGTGCAAACTAATATCTATCATGTCTCATCCCCAGGTTGGTGCTCCTGTAAAAGAGATGGAGTCTCCGTGAGATGCTTCGATCAGTGATTGTGTGATGTTTTTTAAAAGTAATTTGGGAGCTTTGGCTCATTCAGTGGAAGGTGTAGTCACAGTGTTTCTGGTTTAACGGCACCATGCTGGAGAGTTTAGCTTTGCAGTACAGATTTAGTCACTGGCCCAGTAAATTATCCAGGAGCTCTGAATGAGTCCTACAGGTTCCTGTATGTGATCTAGCTTCAGTCTCGGAGCAGGGTGTTGAAACAGTGAGGTCTGGAGTAGCTGTTTGGATGTTTCTTCAGTAACTGGCTCTGTTGAATTTTGTGTCTCTGTGTCACCTTCTCACAGGACTACCATTGGCAGTGGCGTTCCTTCCTGACCAGCGGCTTCACTGCAGTCTACTTCCTGGTCTATGCCATTCATTACTTCTTCTCCAAGCTGCAGATTACTGGTCTGGCTAGCACCATCCTGTACTTTGGATACACCATGATCATGGCTCTCATCTTCTTCTTATTCACTGGTAGGTGTATTCAAGGGTTAGGGTAGGGTCCATAGCTGTCGTCTTTGTCATTGTTGATCATCAGCGTCCTTCATGATACCGATTCCATGTGTCCTGGACAACACACATGTCCATACATTGTGAGAAAAAGTGAAAACCAAGCTTTGATGCCACTGTGGTTTCAGAAAGAATTCACCTTCACTTTCTGCTGTTGCTGTAGGTTTAATTTTAAATGGATAAAACTGGCATCTCTCAGCTCCAACCCTCTTTCTGCTGTTGGGAACCCCCCACACTTCAGCTATTGTTCCTACTGTTGTTAATATATTAATAATGTGGTGATGTCTGTGGGTCTGTTTATCATTTCATCTTTGTCCATTCAGTGTAATTGTTCTTCTCTACAGTTAGAGTCACTGACTCTCTCTCTACCAGCCTACACTCAAATCTGAGCCTGTCTCTGTTTTTCAAATGAATTGAACACACAAACAGCTTACTTTTATTATTTTAGAAATATAGTGATGATATCAGGATAACATTGTGATAATACAGTGATGATATTGTGATAATATCTTGAGAACATTGTGATATTTTGGTAATATCGTGATGATGATTCATCATTTTCATTCATTTTCATGATTCATCATGAAATTCATCAGTCAGAGTGAAACATTGGACTGCACACAGTTCCAAAAAATACATGAAACAGTTTTGATTGCTGTGACAGAAACGTATGCAGTATAATGTGCTAATTAAGTGTGTGTGTTCTCCTCCTTCAGGCACAATCGGCTTCTTTGCCTGTTTCTGGTTTGTCACTAAGATCTACAGTGTGGTCAAAGTGGACTGAAGGAACAAAACAGAACAGACTCTGTGGCTGGACATCGACCTTCAAACTTAACAGAACATCTCAACCTGAACATCCAGCTCCTGGTCTCATGTCTGCAGAGAACACTCTGCCTTGGACAGATGACAGTTTACTTTGTGTGCCTCAAGTGTTTGTGTGAGCATGTGTACACTGGGTTGTATTTTGTACATGCATTATCTGTCTGCATATAATCTGAATGAAATGAATCATACCTGTACCAGCCTCCTCCCAGTGTCTGCCACAGCTGGACTGTTCAGTCATTCTGTCATTTTAGGTTTGTTTCATGATTCCTGCACTTTATATTTGCAGATGTAGTCAGACAAATAAAGCTGTGGTGGTGGTCTCTCTGAACAGCTGCTTTTCAGATCGGCTGAGGTGTGAAATGTGCCCATTACTATTTTAGAAATATTTTCACATGATTTTTGTGTAACTAGTGATCTTGTCAAGTTTTACATAGTGTCTTTTATATATATGTATATGTATATATATATATATGTATATGTATATATATATATATATATATATATATATATATATATATATGTATATGTATATATATATATATATATATACACTAAATAAATATGAAATATACTATAAATAACAAATATACAAAATATATTTGTTTTATATGTGTGTATGTATGTATGTATATATACTTATGTATATATGTGTGTGTCTATATATATATATATATATATATATATATATAAATTATACAGTGCTGCTTAAAAGTTTATGAACCTCTTGAGCAGTTAACATGTTCCTGTTGTTTTACCATGATTTCCTTATTTTATCATCACCAGTTTTTATGTATGAAATGTCTGATATATGTTTATCAATTGCATGTACTTGTTTAGTGGGACTTTAAGTAGCTCAAAAACTACATGATTACATAACCCATGAAACAAGGAATTAGTGTATGTGCAAAAGTAAGTGAACCCCCAGCTGCATTGGTTAAGTCAAGCAGGTAACAGACTCAGGTGAAACACATTTGGGTGTTTAATTAATCATTTAAGCAGACCAATGAAATGAGACATCCTTGGGAAACGGTTCGGGCTGTACTAATTAAAAGAGAGAGGAAACCAACCAAACCACCGTGGTCCCATACAAATCAACAACGCTGAATGCAAAAGAGGTATCTGAGGACATGAAGAAGAGGGCAGTGACAGCCCATCAGTCTGGGGAGGGCTATAAGACCATCTCCAAAAGATTCCAGCTCCATCCATCCACTGTAAGACATAATTTACAAATGGAGGACCTTCAATATGACAGCAACTCAGCCTAGAAGTGGACGCCCATCAAAACTATCACCCAGAAGCACCAGAAAAAAAATAAATCAGGTAAAGGCCAACCCACACATCACCTCTAGAGATTTGCATACCTTTCTGGTAGCATCTGGGACAAATGTGCATGCGTCTATAATCAGACAAAAATTGAATAGCCATGACATTCATGGGAGAGTTGCTAGAAGGAAGCCTCTGCTCTCAAAATATAACAAAGCTGCCTGTTACAACTTTGCTAGAGAGCCCTTGGACAAACCAGAGGCCTTCTGAAGTCCATTCTCTGGGCAGACGAGTCCAAAATAGAATTATTTGGTCACAATCAAAACCAACATGTTTGGAGAAAAGCCAACACTGCATATGATGAAGAAAATTAGCTCCTCCCAACAGTGAAGCATGGGGGTGGAAATGTGAAGGTTGGGACTGCTTTTCTGCTTCTGGACCTGGACAATTCCATATTATACAAGGACCATGAATTCTCCAACATATCAACAAATTCTTGACCAGAATCTCCTGCCATCAGTCAGGGAGTTGAAGCTGGGACGAAAATGGAAGATGCAACAAGACAATGACCCAAAGCATTCCAGCAAAACTACAAAGGATTGGCTTCAGAGAAAGAGGTTTCATACTCTGGATTGGCCCAGTCAAAGTCCAGACCTTAATCCAATTGAAATGTTGTGGCAAGCCCTGAAGAAGTTGGTACGTACCAGATGTCCCTCAACTGGCTGAGTTCTTAGAGGAGTGGGCAAAAACCCCCATAAGCAGATGGAGAGACTGGTCAGTGGTTACAGAAGACGTTTGGTTGAAGTAATGGCTGCAAAAGGAGGAGCCACAAGCTACTAATACAAGGGTTCACATACTTTTGCACGTTAAATTTTCAGTTTTTGTGTAATAAACCACCTTTGTTGAATTAAATAATGAAAATGTATCTCTTTTTGTGTGTCCATTATTTGGAAGGTGTGCTTTACAAATTGGGATTTGGATGTATAGAGACAGACTGTGGTCCTCCCTCTGTTACAGGTCACCCATGAAATTTTGCATGACAGTATATTTGTGTTTTAATAATAAATTTATCAGGTTACAGTCTAAAGGTAGATCTCCATGTGGTCTTTGATTATAAAGCAGATCTAGGTTCTATATTAATACTGTGAAAGAATCAAGTCTTAGTCCACAGAGAAATGCTCACAGCCTGTATTTAGAAACTGAGCCTTAAAACCAGCTGTCAGGGCTTTATGATATCACAGTAAGGCAGTCACTGCCTTCAGTCCCATGCCAAGCCCCACCCACCTGGAACCACCATTCAACGTTGCATGATTTGGTGTTTACCTGCTCTATTTTTATTGGATCTCTTCAGGTTTTTGTCCATCATTTTCAACGATCTTTACATACACTTCCCATATCCCACTCTTGCTCACTCAGCTGCCTAACCTGCTCTGATGGGGATGGATTCTGCAGCCATGGTGTTATTTTTCTGTGCTTCATTCCTTAGCACACAGTGGAAATTTTTGAGCACAGATGAATAATTTTTGCAAATACAAAGTATATTTTGAAGAGAAGATATTTTTGAGCAAACAATAATATTCTGTGCTCAATAAATTTATTTCCCTGTTTGTCCATGTAGTTACACAAGAATGATGTCTCTCATTCAGTTTTAGTCAGTTGCTCTCTCACAGTTCTCTGCTGTGTGTGCTGGCACATACCTGGGAGTTCACTCAGTTGTTCCTCTGTGCTCCCAACATCTCTGCTGGCTATTTCATCACCAATCACATCACCACCACCCTCTGACTGACCTATGGTTGGTCAACAATCAGCCAATCAGAAGTATCTATTCTGAGAGCTTTGGACTCTCTTATGTTACTAGAGCTCCAGAGAAGCCTGAGAGAAGAGATGTAAAACTACACTCAAATGGTTTTTGGTTCTCAAAACAATATCTCTTTATATAGATGTTTAAATTGAGGCAAACAAGCCGTGCTCCATTAACATTTTCACAAACAAAAAAACACCAGAAAAGACCATAACCCACCCACAAATAGATTTGTTATCACTATATTCACTTTGCTGATTGTGTGAAGACTTAAAAAATTAAAGTGAACACAGTATTGAGAAATGTTTGTCATCACACAACCCAGCACTACACACCACATGGCTTCTTCTTTAACAAAGTGGAATAAAATATATTTCTTCACTTATTTTCACTTCATTTCTCATCTCCTGACTGCAGATCTGGAATAGACCTCTGGCTTTGAGCCTTGGCTTCATTTTGTTGAAGCCCCTTTTATTTTCATTGTAGGAAGCTTTAATTTGACCTCTGACTGATATACCTCTTCTTCTCTGGTCTGCTGTAGGTTGTGCGTTTAATTCAAGTGCTGATTTCAGTATCCTCATGCACTTGAAGGTACCTGTACCTGGCTGTGTACCATGGTGGGGGCCCCCACTGCCTGGAATAACTTCTGCTTTGTCCCTACATCCTCTTCACCATTTTAGTCATGATGTTTAAGGGGTTAGTTCTATTCTTAGTATTTTGGGGTTATGTGTTTTGTTTACTTAGACAACAGCTGGTTTATTTTGGTCATTTCATGGTGACCTGTATGTTGTTGTCTGTATGATTGTTTTACTTTATCCTTTGATCCATCCTTTAGTTTTTCTTGTTTTTGGATAAGCGTGAGTGAGGTTATAGTACATTACCTCTGAGATGTTGTGTGTAGCATCAGGACTAGAGTTCAGTCAGAGACACTGAATGTGGAAAAGGAGCACTTTATTAGTCTTATGTTGAGGGTATCTTAGTGTCACACATTTTTACCTTGAGTATCAAGCTACACAAACTGGTTCTAGTTCTTGTCAATGAGGACTTCTGCTCCACTTCAGTACAGCAGAGGTAAATGGGAGTTTGTGTAGATTTAAATATATTTGAAGACTCGGCCGCATCTTATGAACAAAAGATCCTCTCATTTTACTAGAGGGGCAGCAGCCTTCACTCTCAAAAATATCTCCAAAACCTCCTAACCAAAGGCCACACAACAAAAAAAGACAGTGAAGGAGAGAAAAAAATGTAGCACTGCTGATACCCCTTGGCTTGGAATCAGCTAAAGGGAAACTAAATGGTGGGGGCCACTGTGGAGACTGACCACTGGCAAATCAAGATGTTATTTCTGTCAATTCTTATTGTCCAGTCTGTCAACCACACAGATACACAGAGAGGATAAGGCTCATCCTGTCAAAGGTTTTCATTTATTCAAGCTCTACCAGCAGGTCTCCCTCTCCCACCGTCTCCCCTGGCTTACAGTGGACACTTTTGACCTGGAAGGACACAGACACACATACAGAGACAGAGACAGACACACAGACACACACACACACAGTTGAAAGAACATGAAGAGTATGCCCCATTGGTGTGGTCTGTTTCTGTCGTTATATTAACTGGGATATGGAGGATGGTGGGTCTGGGCTAGTGACTGTCAATGGCTACAGCACCAGTGTCAGTATCCCATACCATTACCTTTGCTTGCTTGACAGCAGTCAAACTGTTCTGCATCTTCATGGCTTCAATCACACAGATCTCCTGACCTTCTGCAACCTACATCCACACACATGAGTGGAGGAGGTAAGAACAATTCAAGTTCAGTGTGCAGCTCATCTCTCAGCACAGTTCACATTCAGCCAGGGGGTACAACCCCAAACTGTTGCAGCATCACTTTTTAATTGAATTAAAGGCATAAACTGACAAACAACTAAGAATGAGGCCTAAAGTATGTGAATGGAGGTCACAGTGAAGTGGAGACAGATAACTATTATACTAACTTCTGCTTTTCTATTGTGCAAATATATTTTGTGATGAGTGTAATGGTTAATGTGTAACTAATGATTACTCTGTCAACCACATAACCACCAGTGTAGTAAGACTTGTCTTGTGTGTGAGTTGTAAACCTCTTCATATTGGTTGTGTTACCGTGTCACCAGGTTTGACGGACACAGCCACCATTGTGCCTGGCATTGGTGAACGCAGGATGCTGCTGGTGTCTTCTGGAACTTTCTCTGGCATGTAGGAGTTGAACTGTGCAGCCAACTTCGACAGAACGCGAACCTGAAACTACATAAAAACCCAGAGTGTGAGAAACAGGAAGGAGGTTAGTGCACCATGACTGAAACAAAGAACACCACTGCAGCTTCAAGAGGGACTTCACTTTTAAAGTCTGTTTAAGGGGCTGGGGAGAATGACTGCTCATGAATTCATCCTTTAGTGTCACTTGTGGGAGCTGTGTGAAGTCTCATACACTTGAGTCAGTCTATGGAGTTGATGAGCTGCTACTCATTCACATTTTAACTGACACATAATGTGATCGATACTGTTGACCCTCTGAAAAAGAAGGTAGTGAATCAGAGGAGCCTAGCTCCAATTCGTGCTTTAAAGCAGACGTCCAAAAAATTGGAAAGGAAGTGGCGTTCCACCAACATAGAAGAATTTCACCAAACCTGGAAAGAAAGAACATATAAGAAAGCCTCTGTAATACCAGAAACTCCTATTACTCATTATTAATAAAAGAAAATAAGAACAACCCCAGGTTTCTTTACAGTCCTATAGTCAGGCTGAGAGTCACAGCTCTAGTGAACCATCTATTCCTTTAACTTTCAGTAGCCATGACTTTATGAGCTTCTTTACAAATAAAATTGTATCTATTAGAGAAAAAATCATCACCTCCTGCCCACGACTGGCAATGATCTACTGTCCAATACAGTAACTTTTTAATTAACTGCAACACCTGTTCTGCATTTGGACTCCATCTTATCTTATCATAGATAGCTTCCATAGTTTCATCATCTAAACCATCAACTTGTCTTTTAGACCCTGTACCAACCAGGCTGTTGAAAGAGGTTCTACCTTTAACAATTCCATTTTAGATTTGATCAGTTAGGCTTTATCAATAAACTATGTACAGCAGACTTTTAACATTGAAGTAATTACATTTCTAGATTTCAAAAATCCTTGAAAAAGCTGTTGCAAACCAATTGAGTGATCATCATGTTAGAAGATTTTCAGTCAGGATTTAGAGAACATATTATAGAAACAGCACTGGTTACCAATGATCTACTAATGGCTTCGGACAAGGGACTGGCCTCCATACTTGTCCTGTTGGATCTTAGTGCTGCATTTGATACCATCCATCATAATATTTTATCACAGAGACTAGAGCATCTAACTATGATTAACTGCACTAGGCCGGTGTAGGTCATATTTATTACAGATTGAGACAGTTTGTTCATGTGAACAATGATTCTTCCATACACATGAGTTAATCATGGAGTTCCACAGGGTTCTGTGCTAGGACCGATACTTTTCACCCTGTATATGCTTCCTTTCAGCAATATTATCAGGAAGCATGACATAAATTTTCACTGCTATGCAGATGACACACGGCTGTATTTATCTATGAAGCCAAACAAAGCTAATCAGGTCGTCAGACTTCAGGCATGTCTTAAAGACATAAAGGCCTGGATGACCTGTAACTTTTTACCTCTCAATTCAGAGAAAACTGAAGATGTTGTACTTGGTCCTAAGCCCCTTAGGCAATCATTATCTGATCTTGTAGCTACTCTTGATTGTGTTACCTTGGCCTCCAGTTCCACTGTAAGAAACCTTTGAGTCATATTTGACCAGCACATGTCCTTTGTGTCTAGGGCGGCCTTCTGCACAATATCATGAAAATTAGAAACATCCTGTCTGAAAAGGATGCAGAAAAACTAGTCCTTAGCTCTAGACTTGACGACTATACACACACACATTTATACATATATACAGTCAAGCCCGAAATTATTCAGACCCCAGGCAAAGTTACTTTCACTCAACCAGCAAGTTTTTTTCTTGATTGGAAATGACAGGCATCTCCCAGAAGATAATAAGACAATGTGCAAGAGGCATCATTGTGGAAAAAATTATTTCTCAGCTTTTATTTACATTTGAACAAAAAGTGGCATGTCCAAAATTATTCATACCCTTCTCAATAATCAATAAAAAAGCCTTTTTTGGGTATTACAGCAATCAAACGCTTCCTATAATTGCTGACCAGCTTTTTGCATGTCTCCACTGGTATTTTCACCCATTCATCTTTAGCGATGAGCTCCAACTCTTTCAGGTTGGAGGGTCTCCTTGTCATCACCCTGATCTTTAGCTCTCTCCACAGATTCTCAATTGGATTCAAGTCAGGACTCTGGCTGGGCCACTGCAAAACGTTAATGCAACCATTTCTTCACCACTTTTGCCGTTGTCGTGCTGAGTCCACTGGTGCTCAAGGCCAAGTTTCTCTGCAGACTGCTTGATGATGTTGTTGAGAATCTTGATGTATTGCTCTTTTTTCATGGTGCCGTTTACTGTGATTAGATTCCCTGGTCCATTGGCTGAAAAACACCCCCAAAGCATTAGGTTCCCACCATGTTTGACAGTGGGGATGGTGTTCTTAGAGTTGAAGGCTTCTCCTTTTTTATGCCAAATGAAGGATACATCATTGTGGCCAAACAATCCAATTTTTGTTTCATCTGACCATAAAACATAAGACCAGAAGTCTTCTTCTTTGTCCAGATGAGCAAAGGCCAAGCAGCCTTTTGTGTGCCTTATCTGGAGAAGTTGCGTCCTCCTTGGGCTGCACCTAGCAGTGTGCAGTGTCCATTGGACTGTCCACCTTGAGACGTTGCCACCAGCAGAGCCCAGATTCACCAGGATGGCCTTGGTGGTGATCCTTGGATTCTTTTTCACCTCTCTCACTATCCTCCTGGCCAGAGCAGGTGTCACTTTTGGCCTCCAACCACGTCCACTGAGATTTTCCACAGTGCAGAACGTCTTGTATTGTTTAATATAATCATAATACTTTGCACTGTAGCCACTGGCACTTGAAAACATTTAGATGTGGCCTATAGCCCTTTCCTGACTCGTGAGCAGCCACAGGTCCTCAGTGAGCTCCTTTGTCTTAGCCATGGCTGTCCACAAACCACCTGCAGAGAGCTGCTGTTTTTCACCTGTTGAGTTGATTAAAACAGCCGTTCCCAATGAATCAGGGTAATTAGGATGCTTTAGAACAGCTTGGACTATTTGGATGGTATAGAACTTTGGATTTTCCCAAAGAATGTGACAGTTTGCAAAGGGTATGAATAATTTTGGACATGCCACATTTTGTTCAAATGTAAATAAAAGCTGAGAAATAATTTTTTCCACAATGAAGCCTCTTGTACATTGTCCTATTATCTTCTGGGAGACGCCTGTGTCATTTCCAATCAAGAAAAAAAACTTGCTGATTGAGTAAAAATAAATAAGTCAAAATTTGCCAGGGGTATGAATAATTTTGGGCTTGACTGTGTCTGTGTATATATACATATACATACATACACACACACACACACATATATATATATATTGTATATATACATATATATATAAATAGGCACAATATAATTTATTTGATTTATGTTTAAATGAAATAAAAAGCATATGGACAAACCTCTTGAAGGGTACATTGTTACTGTAATTGTTAAAGTTCAGTATATATATAGTACTGTGCAAGGCCACCCTTAGATTTGTTGTTTTATGCTATAATGACCATAAGTAATTATTTCTTAGTCTCTTCATTAGAATACAACCAGAAAATACAGGAAATGTGTAGCAGTATCAAAAAACGGAAAGAAAATGAGAAAAAACAGCTTCTATAGGCTAAAGTGTCAAGTATTCAGTGTGACCTCCCCTTATACTTGAGCAATAGCAGGAACCTGGCTCTTAAACCAAAATGGAATGGAGCCCTAATTAATGTCATTGCTCACACCTGTATTTGTCCAACTAGCTCATGTCAAAATGATTCTGCCTCTCTTTCACATTTTATCTCACACACCCTGATTCTGATAAAGACGCACGTCTGTGATGTATTTTCACAGTTACCAACATAGGCTAGCAGCCTGAAGCTCACAGAGAGAGTTAACTAAATTATATGTGTAAATGATGAAAAACTTATGGGTGTGTTCTCCCATTCAATCTGAAGTGGACAGAGCATCGCTGTGGTTCAGAAATTCTGTGTCAGATCACTCACAGCAACAGAGGCAGGGGGTGGGGGGCACATGTTATAAAATAATGCAATATTCAGTCTGGTAATTTCTTTGTCTTTTTCTCACAATATAACAGTAACAAGTAACTATATAAGAGAATCATTGATGAAGTGCATCAATGAGAAGTACTGGTAAAAGTAGCAGTCCCATTAAAATCTTACAATAACCATCCCAAATGATGTGGGTATGTGTGTATGTTCAGACTTACTGATGTGCCCAGGTACTGCAGGATGATCGTTCCTGAAGCATCTCTGGACAGACACTAGAGCAAAAGACAACTCTCATGTCAAATATCAACTGCAGTCTGACCTTGAGAGATGACCTCAACGTGTGTGTGTGTGCGTGTACCTGTAGCATCCTGTGTGTGCCATTGATGGAGAGTGGCAGCAGTGGGGAGGCCAGATTCCACTGTCCACTGACTTCCACTTTTGCTCCATCCACCTCCACCTGCAGAGAGATTGTGTTCCTCAATGTTCTGATGGCTGCAGTGACTCTGACTCAATATCAAGACATAGTGATGTGCTGGTGTAAGTCTACATGGGGACTATAGATAGATCACACATCTCTCTCTTATCTTATGCTTGATGCTACTAATATCATATCTTTAACTCTTCTTTCCTCATCTTTCCTGTAGAGCAGACCCTCAGGCTTCAGGGTCACTATTTCCAGTCACTGTAAATTGATATTTACATATTACATATTATAAGTTAGGTGTTATTTATCTGTAGACCAACCCATTTAATTATTATATAGATCAATATGCAATTTATACTTAGATTAATATATCTGATTTATATGCAACTTAATCTAATATAATTTATTGAATTAACCGATGGGTGCACCTTAGATACTCACAATATAAACATTTCCTGATTTAGTAACTTCTACAGCATGATGTGCCTCCCCCAGCTCCACACACAGCTCCCAGTGACTCCCCTCCACAGGGGTGGAGGACACTCTGCAACACATACAGCTCATTTTATGCGAACAGCAGCCAAACATCAGACCTGCTTTTTTTGTCATAACACATATAGCTGAAATCTAGAGATGACATTTCACGTTACAGTCTCTGTTAATGAAGCAGTGCACACCTGCCCTTTGTTAGTATTCTCTCATTTAAATTAATCTGCTCCTGCTAATTGTACACACTGTGTTAAATATTATAAAAAAGGGATGTAAACACAAATGTTGAGCTGTGAACAGTATCAGACAAAAACAATGACTGTCCTTTCTGGTTCCAACAGATAATCAATTTCAATCATCATAAATCACAGACGAAGATCACAACTTTTTCTGATTAAGTTGCTGTGTGGATGGCATAGAGGTGACCACACCCATGTACATCCTTACCTCAGGCTGCCCAGGACCTTCTGTGACCGGAGCTGTGCAGTGATGTAGAGCGCCGCCGCCGAGGCCAGCAGCTCCCTGCGTTTGTCCGTTTCCAGCTGGTGACCCTTGAAGCCATCTGGATAAACCTCTGGCAGGAAGTTGGTGCTGATGTCACCAGAGATGAAGCGGGGGTGGGTGATGATTTCCCGCAGGAGAGGAATGTTGTGGGTTACACCTTGAGAGAAGACACACAAACTTTATTACAAAAAGAAAAAGGAAAAGTGTCTTCAATGTTCAATGTAAAATGCTCAAGTGTACCTCTGATGACGTAGTTATCCAGAGCATCCTCCATCCGAGCCAGGGCCTCAGCTCGTGTAGCTCCATAGGTGACCAGCTACAACAGATACCACAGGAACTTACTGCACAAACACAAACCCTTGTGGAATTGTGACATTTTTTATCTAATTATTGTTGTGACCATCCATTTCTAAAAATATGAAACACTGAATATGTGACCGACTTTAGAGATCATGGGATCGTAGTAGATGCTGATGTCACTTCCCTCCTGGATACCACTGTCCACTCGGACCTGACAGAGAGACAACCAAGAGAAGACTTCAGTCCCTTAGAGTGCGAGGAGAACATTACAACAGTGTGACACACATGCACACACTTACATTGCTGAGGTTTATTGGCTCTTGGTACTCAGACAACCGTCCAATGGAGGGAAGACCAAAAGACTTGTAAGGATCCTGACAGATCAGAACAAACTTCAGGTTTCACAACTGTCAGATCAGCAGGTTCAGATGATATTTGATTTTCTTTTACTGTCACAGGTGACAATGGCTAATCAGTAACATTAATCATGAGAGCAGCATCTCATTGTCTGAACATCACAGTCAGGAGACACCACCGCTACTAAACATGTTGTTAAAAGAATAATATACATGTAGATCCAAACAGTTTGTTGTTCTGTCATGTTCTTCACTGTATCCCCCCCCACACACACACCTCAGCATAGACGCGACTCTCAATGGCCCAGCCATTTATTGGAATGTCGTCCTGTTTGTGCTTCAGTCTGTAACCCTTGGCGACACGTATCATTTGCTCCACCAGGTCCAGGCCAGTGATGCACTCAGTAATCGGATGCTCCACCTGGGGTCAAAGGTTAAACAGAGAAGATACAGGTTTCTGCAGAAATCAAGGGACCCTCACCAGCCTTTTCCAGGTATTGTCTTCATCAACAGACAGTTTGTCATGGAAATGGTTTCAGTCAAACTCCTTGCACTGCTTAAGACTGTAACATGTGGTTAAAAGCTCTGGAAGAAGCTGTAAGTAGGCCTTTGGTCAAGATTATTGCTCCTGTTGTAGCTTCTTGTGTTTGGTGTGTGAGTAGGGTTCACGGTGGACACCAAGATCGTCACTTATCTCTTACCACTGACACCACTTCACTGTGAGTATCTCTAAATACACCTCCACTTATCTGACTTTGCTGCCCAATGGAAAAGAGGAGCTGAGATCTGCAGTAAATACAGAGTCAACAGATACTGAAGCAGCTTGGTTTCATCATGAACACCTTTCTATAAGCTTCCCAGTGAATCCAGTATTTTCATATCTCCTGTATATCAGGCTCATGCTTTTATTTTGATGTATATATTTAATTTTTTTATATTGATACATGTGAAGATGTGCACACACACAGAACACACAGATCCCCACACCCTTTTCCTGACCTGCAGTCGTGTGTTCATCTCCAGGAAATAGAAGTTCTTCTGAGAGTCCACCAGGAACTCCACAGTCCCAGCAGAGGAGTACTGCACAGCCTTTGCCAGCTGCACTGCCTGCTCTCCCATCGCCCGCCGAGTCTCTGAGTCCAGGAAAGTGCTGGAAACACACAACACTGACACTCAGACTCAGTAAAGATTCTAATGGAAGTTCCAAAAACAGACCCATTTTCTAAATCAAAAATTCAGAGCTGCCCCTTCAGTGCTGATTATTGCACGGGTGACCAGGCTGCTAAGATATACATGGTACACTCACTGAGCACTTCATTAGGAACTATTATTAGGCACTTTATTCATGCAGTTATCCAATCCACCAATCATATGGCAGCAGCAGAGTGTTTTTGAAGCTGCTGATTTCAACAGTCTTTAGAGTTTTTACTCAGAATGGAGCAACAATAAAACTACTAGTGAGCAGCAACTCTGTGTTGATAACACTTAGTCATACATTGGATAGAAACTGTTTCAGCTGTTGTGAATTTATCACAACACAAAACAACTTTTGATGTCACAGTGAAAAGTGACAAACACATTAGCAATGAAACATTAAAGTCCCAGTCAGTTCCTGCTGTGGCAAGTCTTCACTCACTGACCTGGGAGCCTCTTCCACCACCTTCTGGTTCCTCCTCTGGATGGAGCACTCCCTCTCATTTAGCCACAGAGCATTACCATGTTTATCAGCAAGTACCTACAGAAAGCACACCCACACATGGCAGTTTATCTTCTATTGCTTTTCTAATCTATATTTCTAATCTATATAACGTGTGTGTCACCACTATGTGACACCTGGTCTCTTACCTGTATCTCTATGTGTCTGGGTTTGTCTATGTATTTCTCAATGAGCAGCCTGTCATCTCCAAAGCTGGAAGCTGCCTCCTGGGACGAGAACCGGAAACCTTCCCTGTGATAGTACCCCCACACACACCCCCACACACACCCCCACACACACAGAGTTGTGTTTAGCAGTAGTAGTGAGAGGATCTCCAATAACCACAGTAGCAGGAGTTGATCTGGACCAGTCATTGTCCAGTTAGATTCTGACTGATGACAGACATGTATAATAAATACATATATAAATAAACACAAGTAGTACAAGTGGTATAAATAAGATTAGTATAAATATTATATTTAAACTACTTATAAAAAGCAGTATAAATAAATTATGTAATGTAAATAAGGTGAAGTAAAATAACAGTGAACAGTTAAGATGAGCATTAACTCCATTCAGCAACCAGCAGGCATTCATTTATCATCATCATAATCAGCAGCCATTCAACAGTTTACCATAACATGCGCATATTAACAAAACTGTTTAACTGAACTGAAGCTGGACTGTTGACATGATGACAGATATACACAAAGATCAACAACATTAAAACAATATCCTGCTGCACGTGCCTCTGTGCTGAGAGCAAGAGTCAGCGATAACACAATCATCACTAGCAAACATCATTTGGATACAGGAAGTCACAAAGTAGCAGCACCATGTTCCCATATAATCGTCTGCAACAGGGTAAAATCCTCACCTTTGGTTCTAGCTATCTGGTTGTTGTACATCATTTTCATGAATAAAGATGTTAGGATGAGATAATAAACAGAAAGAGGTAAGGTACCTGGTCTCCTCATCATTCCAAGCTATCCTCATTCCTTTCCCACCTCCTCCAGCAGATGCTTTGATCATCACAGGGTAGCCTAGCAACAACACAAAGGTAAACACTCTGCAAACATGCCTCAGTTTAACAACACAAATCTCATCACAAGCAGCTCCAGGGATGAGACATGAACATCAGAACTGTTCGCCACAGGTGTGTAAACACATTTACACTTGTAAGACAGTTTGCATATTTGATTGATTTCTGTTTCTGTGACAAGGATTAAACTTGTTTGTGCTTTCAGTCTTATAAAAAGGTGGAGAGACCCTTGTTGTTCATTCTGACATGTTGATAAACACAAACACATGTAAACACGTGTAAACAAACACATCAAGATAATTTCTGTATCTTCTAAAATAAGTCTATAACATTGTCATGGCAACAGACCTTATAAACCAGCTCCACCTGCAGCAGCCACAACAGTGACATGACACACTGATGTTTTGCGGTACTTAAGTACTTCTTCTAAAAGCCATACCGTATTTGTTGCTAATAACCATGTACTTTTCCTGCATTAGGATGCAGGAATTAAATCTGTATCTGAGTATTTTTACTTGGACTGTACTTTTACCTCAGTACAGGATTTGAATATTTCTTCCACCACTGCCAAAGTCTAATGTCAAAAATGACCCTACTGAAACATTACAGTGCTGCTCAAGTAGGTCGTTAGCGCCGACCATTCTAAAATGTCATTAAGCTTCATGATATTCACCTGAGAGGTCACCTTACCTCTCCAGTGCCTGGATCTGGGCTCTGAGGTGCAGGTGGTTTTGGGATGGTTAAATCAGGCTTTTGCCTCCCAAAGCCCTGACCCCAAGTTGTTTTGAAAAGGTAAACCCACACAACAAAACCAAATGTGGCTGAACTATACCAATTGTAGCAGAAGCAGTACATTGCGATTAAAAGAGACCAGCAAGCAAACAGAAGGGGTCAGATGGATGAGAGGTCACTCCTATCCCACTCTTAACAGTGTAGCTTGAGAATGTAGAGAAATGATGACTTACCAATGTCCTGAGCGATCTTCACAGCTTCTTCTGCAGTCTGACACAGAGGGATGCAGAACGGTTACTGATGATAAACCACAGCCAACTGTGCAATAACTGTCTCCATGTCCTGAACTACACCTGCAGGTCCAGGTACTCTACTGTGACTATGAACATGTGTAAAGGAATGGGTGGGGGGGACCATACTGTCAGATGGTCAGGCACTGTGGTCTCAACTAAGCTTCAGTTCTGTGTCTTGGTTAAACTGTCATTGTGTTGACCTCTTAGGGGGCTGATGGATCTCAGTGGAAATGTGCTCACACCATACCATCCTGAAACTAGAGACCCCACAGTGTGTGTGTGTGTGTGTGTGTGTGTGTGTGTGTGTGTGTGTGTGTGTGTGTGTCTTGACAACTCCATCAAATCCTGGAATTGTGTTGACCTTAGCAGCCTTAGCAATTAGCTTGCTCTCAATTTTATCACCCATAGCCTGAATAGCACAAGTGTCTGGGCCAATGAATGTCACACCCTCTTCTGCCTGCAACAAAACAAAAATAAAACCATGAGATTTAGATGTCATATATATATATATATATATATATATATATATATATATATAAAATATAATATATACACGGTTCATAATAATAATTAAGAGACTAAATACAACCATAGTCTCTTAATTATGTGTGTGTTTTGGCTGCATTAAACCAATCAGAGAGCCACTTCTCCACCAGTCTCTTTAATAAGTCAGGCACGCTTGCACCTTGGTGGATTGGTATTATAATGGTGAAATGTTTAACAGGGAATAAGGATCCATTTGTGGTGAGTTGATTACATGTTGTGACTGACCAAAGAGAAGATGGGGCAAGAAAAGGCTGAGCAATCAATACACTGAGGACAACTATGCCAAGAAGTAACTGCACAAATTACAACGTTAGACAGCCTTTAAAATTGCAGTGAAATACTGCACCACCGACTTAAGACATGATTTTTCTTGGTCAGTTGTGCAATAGCTTACACTGTCTTAAGATAGCAATGCTTAACCTCATAGGTTTTACAGATTGTGAGTTTGTGTCTTCTCTCGTGGTGAAAAACCTCTACACAGACAGCATGTTGACTGTGTAGCTGTGCCATCAACCATTGTGTGGAACGTGAGCATAAATGTGACAAACGCACAATGAGATACATGGGCTAATCAGCTGATGACAGATGATCACACTGAGCCGATTGATTGGTGCAGTTCTATGATGAACATTGCAGTTAGAGAAAAATGGTAGGTGATTCTATGCGTTACTCACCAATCGTTTTGCAAACTCTTTGTTTTCAGAAAGAAACCCGTAGCCTGGATGAACCTTTATAAAGGAAAAATGAAAACTTAATTTGATACATTTCAGAGTGTAGCTGTCAAAAAATAACCATGGACATATTCTAGCAGCAACATAAAACTGACATCTTCCACAATAGTTTTAGTGTCTAGCTGAATCTGAATATGATACAGACATGAAAAAAAAATATATATATTTTCAACCATCTTAGCAGCTGCATGTGGAGACATGTTGTCATAACAGAAACACAATGTAGCTAAAATTATTGTCAATAAATCAACAGGTGAAAGGCAGAAATGTGCTCTCCCCCTCTCTGTTTGTGTGTGACTGTGTGTCTTAAACAAGGGTAAACGGGAGCTAAGGGAAACTATGTAGAAGGAGGAATGAGCCGCAGTACATCAAGTATATTTTATATATCAACCACCCCACCACTTACAGCTTGTGCTCCAGTCACTCTGATGGCATCCATGATGGCATCCATGTTCAGATAGCTTTTACTAGTGGGAGCGGGGCCAACACACACTGCCTCATCAGCCATCTTTGCATGGACCTAGATTCAAACATGCAACAGGAAGTGAAGTTCAGTCATCTGTCTCTGTGGACTAAAACAGGATTGCATTTATATAACTCAGATAATGGACTGCTGGGACTAATGTGACCACCCTCACCCCCTCCTCCTCTCCCCCTGCTCCCTGATCTGAGGAATGGGGGCCTGCATGTCTGATACATTCACATTGACCAGGAGAAGAAACAGGGGAAGCTAAGGAGTAATGTTGCTGTGACATCATCAGTGGCAGTGTGGCAGCAGTGTTAATGAGGTGTCGAGCAGGTGTTTCTGTTCCAGAAAATACAGTAGTAACTACAATTCCATCTGTATCTGCTGTTTCTCCTGGTAACAAGGAGACAATGTTTTCTGTTTAATTTTAACAGTGGATGAACATGTGATAACTTACCGCACTGGAGTCCACGTCACTGTGAACAGCTACAGTCTGGATGCCCATCTTCTTACAAGTCTTAATCACCTGATGGGGAAACACAACAGTAACTCTACAGCCAACCATATTAAGTGTTTATATGGGTGGAGATGTCTCTGTGTTGTGGTTTAAATGTACAAATAAGTGATTAATGAAGTGGTGTGAGGTGAGTGTATGTGTTTCATTTACTCTGCAGGCAATCTCTCCTCTGTTGGCAATGAGGATCTTATTAAAGGTCTGTGGAGGGAAAAAGATTAGCAGGTTTATAATTGACTTTACAAGGGCATTTTTCACTTTAAAACAACACACTATGTTTACCAACTAACTCAGGAGCTGTTAGTACAAGATATCACACTTCATTAAGAGGAAGTTTCCCTCAATGTGAATGCATCATTAATCACTGGGGGACAGGTGTGTTTACCTTTTCACTGGGATCATAGCTGGTCGAGTACTGAACCTTGCTGTGGACTGCACAGCATCTGGACTGGAGTGAAGCATACTGCAAACACGCACAGTAATAGGCAGCTATAGCATGACTCCTCACTTCCTGTTTTCATTTCCACTCAAAAAACATTTATGTTCAGCAGGTCCACACTGATGAGTGTCTGGTTGAACATCTCTGTTCAACAACCATCATGAATGAACATCACATTATTTAAACTGTAGCTCATTCATTCATGACAACAATGTGACAACGTGAACTGTTATTTAAACTCATTACACAGCAGAACAATGGTTACAGTTTTGGCCTAGTTACAAGTCAACCTCATAACTAATCAAAGCAGAGAATATTCTGTCCTCTTTTGGTTCCTGATCAATATGAAAATCAGCAGATAATTGGTACTTTTCTAGATATGTAGTTGGAAATATTCATCATAGAAAGCATCAATTTGAAACATAAAAACATGGTAATTGATACATTAAACAGATCTAAATGTAAACCAATAGCTACCTAAGAAGAAAGTCTTTGTTAAAGCTGCACTGCACCAGTGTGTAGGTGTTAAGTTTTTGTCTTCAAACAGAAAAAACAACAACAGCAATCAAACTATTTGCAGTTTCCTCATCCTGTAGAGTACAGACGGTAACCTGTAGAGAAAGTATGAAAACCAGCCAACACACACATCCACTGATGTGTCTACACAAAAAACACATTCTCCTGCTGCTGCCGGAGCCCTGAAAGGTTGTGGATAACTTCTGCTATATGCTGCCGAACCATGTCAAATCTGGCTGCTCCCCAACAGCGCTACTCCCCACACATCGCGCCACGGCACTCAAAACTGATATTGAACTCTTATTAAAATGACATTTAACAGGTATTAAATCATTGCACTAACCTGTCTGTGTGGAGGACACTGTAGTCAAAGCTACACCTCACTCACGCCCTCTGACCAAAGAAACGACACATGTAGTATTTACAGATTTTAGACAACAACCTTTGCTGCACCTCTAACCAGGTGGCCTCTGCTCGTCTCCCGGGAGGAAACTGTTGACGTTAACCCTGTTGCGGGGTTTGATTTAACCTGTTCATCTGGGGCAGGTGGGACAATGTGCGCGTGCTGTTTTGTCGATTATTTGACGAAAAGGTTGCAAAGTCTGTGCTCGACTAACCTTTACCGCGAACTGCAGCCTGGCCAGAGACGGAGATAGAGTGTGCGCCGCCATGTTGCCCCACTATGACGGTCAACCACCGCTACGTGATGACGTTTAGCCTTTCAGAGGCCAGAATGGAGGCAGAGCTGCGTCAACTCCATTCGTTCTTTTTTTCATCTCACCTTTATTGAAAAGTCCCATCGTCACACTAAGAAAACATTTTTAAAAAAATTGAGACGCTGCTGTGGAAGAAAAAACGTATTATTACACCGAAGATGAATGAGGCCAGTGTTGATGGATCATAGTGTCAATGTGTTAGTGTGTAAAAACCAGTGCTGTGCTCAAAAACTCTCACATAACCACTTTTCCTCAGCCTCGATAAAAAGGGTCTTGAGGTAATTTAAAGTTATGCGAGTTCATAAGGACTTCAGTGTGTTGAAATTAGACATGAAAGGAAAACACAAGTGTACACAGCCGAGTCACTCAAATAAAATAAGTCAAAAGGAAGGAACTAAGCATGAGGTCAGAATTCTTGAGAGTGAGTATCAGACATTAGCCCGGCAGAAACGATTGTTCTCCGTTTGGAATTTTTGAGGTTGACCCTATAGATGAGAAATCCCTCACAGGGACAAGGCTGGATATGACTTGGTAGGAGCAGGTCAGTGTGGCTGGCTGAGACACAAACAGCAGCTTCAGGCAGGGAGGCACAGGCAGTGAAACAAAAAGTTCATTTTCACAGTTCAAAGTTCACCATGATCAGTTATTCTATATCCCCAGCTTTTCCTTGAGTCATTTTATGACCATCTCTAAAAACGCCCTTAAGCTTTTTAGCTCAAACTTAAAAAGATCTCAAGTTAGTTCAATCCACAACCTCATCTCAAAGTTACACTTGGTTTCTACAATCAAATTCAAACAAACTAGAAAATGCTGTCTGAGAAACGTTTGAATATCCTGGAGGAAAAAGACCTGTAGGGGAACCCATTTGATTCTCTCTTAGAGAGCATTTGTTATGTTTCAAGGATAATAGGATCCAAATGATCCATGGTGAAGACAGGGTGGGGCAGTGGGGCAGGAATTGAAGCTAGGGACAGAGGTAGGTTTCACAGATGCAGAAGGTGAGATCAACTGCTGATGGGTGAGGGGGTGAGTAGAGGAATGGGGCTAAAAACGGAGCCTGGGTAGATTGACTGGGATGATGGCCCAGAGCTCTGACAATCATCAGCAACGTTTGTCTCTATTAGTATTAATGTTTCTGTGATTCTTTCTATTACTGTCCCTATTATTATCTCAATAATGTCTCTAATAATGTCTATATTTCTTATCTCTATTAATTATTATTATTATTAGTCTCTGTATTAGTGGCTCTGTTATTGTCTCTATTAGTGTTTGACTCGATTAGAAAAGAAACTTTAATCATGCTGCAGTGACACCAATGCACTTAGAGTCTGAGTCAGAAATTCACAGGTCACAGAAATGTCTCACATTATGACCACAGGTCACAACCTGTTTACTGTACTAATGTGGTGGTCAGGCTTCGGTTTAGGTCAATATCAGTTGCTAGGAACAGCCTATCAGAATAACATCAGTTTAGTCTGACAGGTCCTGTGGTTTAAAATAAAAAACACAAATTGTGAATTAATTGAATACTCATTGTAAAGTGGCTACTTTCTTTCACTTTACACATTTCTAAACAAGATTTAGACACAAAACAAATGCTAGTGTAAATTTATGTAGCACCACCTATTGTTGTGCTACTCGCCCTGTGTTTCTCCTACAAGTATGAAATTCGGTAGGCACACGTAACATGCCTACAAAACAACAAGACCTACAAAAATGTTAGTTGCACCCATTCTCTAAATCCAGCAGGAAGTCTAAACCATACCTGGTATATTTTTTGCAATTTAAGGGTCATGTACTTTTTGAGTTGTTGTTGGAGGCTGCAAATTTTGATCCTTGACAATGAAAAATCAAGTCATCGGAGTCTAAGCCATATTCAGTTATACTCATAGCACCACCTAGTGACAACAGGAAATGTCAGGTTTTACATTTTCATTTTCTCCTCCGAGCAGGTTGATCTCAGCCACCCCAAACCTGGTCAGAGGAATGCTTGAAAACTTGATGCTTCATAGTGAAAACTGTGACTTTTTATTGATTCTGCCTGACATGGCGTGGTGAATTTCAGTGTCTCGCCATGAAACACCAACTCGCAATGACTCTAGCATGTATAATCCAAACATGCTTAAACCTTGTATGTATATATAAGCGTTCCAACCTGAACACATATAGATGCTCCTGTTCATTTGTACTTAAATACTTAACTCTAACTGATGCAATGAGTAGCTTCTCATTTCTAAGACAACCATCTTACTCTGTTTCAGAATGGTCAAGTTGCTAAAACTACTAAAATTGGGTTAAGAACTGTCCATCGCATTATTAAAACCTGGAAGGATAATGGTGAACCATTATCTTTGAGAAAGAAATGTGGTCGGAAAAAAATCTTGTATCAGAGATCACATAAAGGTTTGGAGAAATCAAATCGGAAAAAAATCAACAATGGAACTCATGACTATGTTTAATAGTGAAAGCCAGACCATTTCCACACAAACAATGCAAAGAGAATTTAAGGGATTGAGACTAAACAGCTGTGTAGCCTTACAAAAACCAGTGATCAGTGAGGCTAATGGGAAAAAAGGCTTCAATTTGCTAGGGAGCATAAAGATTGGACTCTGGAGCAATGGAAAAAGGTCATGTGATCTGATGAGTCCAGATTTACCCTGTTCCAGAGTGATGGGTGCACCAGGGTAAGAAGAGAGGTGGATGAAATGATGCTCCCATCATGCCTAGTCCCTACCAGACAGCCTGTGTGGGCAGTGTTATGATCTGGGGTTGCCTCAGTTGGTCAGGTCTCAGTTCAGCAACGCTATGTGCCCAAAAAATTTGGCTAGCTAACAACCTGAATATATAGACATACCAGGTTTTTCCATCAATGGATTTAATTAATCATTTTTTTCTTCCCTAATAGCATGGGCATATTTCAAGATGACAATGCCAGGATTCATCAGGCTCAAATTGTGAGGGAGTGGTTCAGGGAGCATGAGACATCATTTTCACACATAGATTGGCCACCAGAGTTCAGACCTTAATCCCATTGAGAATCTTTGGGATGTGCTGGAGAAGACTTTAAGCAGTGGTTCATCTCTCCCATCGTCATACAAGATCTTGGCAAAAAACTTAATGCAACTATGGATGAAAATTGTTGTCATATTGCATAAGCTTTATCAAAAGAATGCATGGTCTGTGTATGAAATGTTAGGTTTAGGGGTTAGGGTAAGGTTATTTGTAACTAAAACATACATTCAGCTCTTTCTAATTTTCATATTTCATAAGTCTTGCGCTGAACACAAGTACAAATTTATATTGAATAATTCCACCAACAAAATTATTTTGTATTCTTACAGAAATATTGGTGACAGATTATTAATATTCACATAAAATTTTACAAACATGATGACCCTACATACTTAAGACTTTTCAGTTGTCATAAAACTGTATTGTTATGGGACCATAAACTGCATGACCTCTATTGTAAAAGAATCTCTCACTACTGTACACAGGAACCAAACTACTATCCCACCACGTCACGACGACCTGTACGGTGCTGTGATAGCCCCGTGATTGCAACAAGTTCCAACATACACACGGTGCGAGGTTCTGCCCAGCACTGCTTCAGATTTAATTTTGGTCTGTTACAGATTAATATGTAACAAATGACTATTAGTAAATTATGAAGATTTAAATTGTTTGTTTAAAAAAATTACATTTTCTTATGTGGGAGAAAATTCATTAGAGATTATTTTGTATTGCTCTGTGAAGACTGCACAGCAAACCAGTGGACTTGCATGAAAACTACACTTTTACTCACCATGAGGTAAGAAACTTACCTTCAACCTGAAATGTTCAAGCCTTGCCTTGGAAATCAAAGAAATAATCTTAATTTAATCATTTCTGCTGGTTCAGTTTGTGAGTTCTTCACATTAAAAGTCTGACACCTGAATTCATGATACTGCAAAGATTAAAAACTGGGCATCAATCTGTGCTAACTTGAGTTAGTATGTTATTGGGTTTGAGCAGTTAAATAGAATGAAATAACCTAAGTAATCTTCCTTCAAACCGCAGGAGCTTCATTAAGTACCATGACACATCGACTGAAGCTGGAGGAGCCTGGTTAGGTCATCCATTCAACATCATCCATCCATCCATACAATGACACAATGACTGAGGCTGAAGATCATCCCTCCATCCACCCATCCATCCAGTACCATGGTATCAAGTACATTGAAACAATAACTGAGTTTGGAGGAGACTGGAGGCAATCCACCTCCATAAGTTAAAAGGTAAAATGATTCCTTAAACTCATAGTTTACAAACCCACTTCCTTTGTCAACTTTGATCTACTGCACTTCCTGTTCCTGTGTAATGAGGGAAGACATTCTTATTCTTATTATATTATTATTCTTATGTACATTCACCTATAGTTCTACCTATGAAGACCTAGGTCATATAAGACAGTAATTGAAATCAGGTATCACTGTAGGTTTAACAATCTGCTTCAAATTTAGTTCATTATGTCCCAGGTCCAGATCCAGCTAGAAGAGAGCTAACCCTAAACCTGACCAGCAGGTGGATAATGTACATGAGAAATAAATATTTATCGGTTCTCTTGAAACACAGATTAGGCATTTTTTAAAAATTGCACCACAGCCAGGTCACTGAGGCAGTACTCAATTCCAAGAAACCAGTCTTGATGAAAGGAAAGTACCAGATTTTTTGTGGATCATTTAATACACATTTGACGTATGACATACTGTGGAAACCTTGGGGGTCTTTACTGTTAATGGAGTGTAAACATTCGTGTTAACTCACTGACAGGTCCATAGAGCTGAAGAGGTTAAGGAGACATTTGATGATCAGTCCCACAGCTTCACTGCTGATGCGCAGTTTGTTAGTGAAGGCTTCAGTCTGGAAATCAGCAGAGTCAGCTCTGACATGATACAAACCAGTTTGCTTAGAGCATACTGAGGCCTTAAGGGAGCTATTTGTACATTTTATTAATGCTATAAAGCTAATGTTACTATTAAGCTGTTTACTTACCAGTCTAGAGGAAATGTTACAAGTTCAACATCGAACTGCATTTGTTTACTCATCAGCAGTTGTCAGCTGTCTAGAGGTGCAAAGCAACCCTCTTGGTTTGCTTCTTTTTCTATCACTTATATATGTCACTTATTGTCTTCTATTGGAGTTGGCATGCTAACCAGCTAGCCTCTGCCCAGTTGGACTGTCTCCTTACCTTCTACTACTTAGTCTGTTGCTTCCAGTCTACCCTAAAGAAGACATATTATATCCGTAAAAGCAATGATGGTTGGGCTCTTGGGAAGACTGCTAAGTAGACAGCTGCTAATCCTAATACTATATAGCAATAGCAAAACTTAGAAATAGCTCCTTTAACAGGCTCACACTCATCTGCGCTGTTACCATGGGTACAACACATTAACATTAACCACTCTCCATCAGTATCAGTTTAGCCCTTGAAATTGCTCTCAGATAAACACCTCTTCAAAATCTTTACAGCAGAACACTTCCCGACATTCACTGGTCCATCTGTACAAAGTTAGTTTAGTCTGGCTCACTAACATTCATCAGATACCTGGCAGTTTCCTGTCAGACATTCAGTTAGAGAACTGTAGTGATGAAAGTCCATCATTTGAGCCATTGCTTTTGGTCCAGAGATGGTGGCGATCTCCGAGCAGAGTTTGTATCAGAGTGAAGCAGCCCTCAATCTGAGTGCAGCACCCTCCATATCAGAGGGACCACTGGTACTGAACCATACAACTGCTGGTTCTGGAAAGCAAATCAACTTCTGACCTGACCTGGGTCTGACAATTGTGCGGGCCCACCATCCTACGTGACATACTCCTCATCATCAGGTTCTGATTTAATGTGGTCTGGGTGCAGTAGAGGGAAGTGTGGTGCTGTAGTCCTGGTGCAGACATACCACTCTTTAATGTTAGACAACTGAGGTAAGGCTGGGTTGACTGAGCGCTGGCTCCTGCGTGGGGTCCTGCCGCTCTGCTGCTTCTGGGCCAGCTGATTCTTCAGGCCTGACAGAGACAGATCCAGAGGCATGGCCATTGGAGATGAACTCCGCAGCAGCAGCTTGTGGTCCATGTCGCCGGCTGAGCTGATGTCTGACTCGTGATTGGACAGAAGAGGAAAATGAGCATTTCTATTGGCAAGTGAAGGAGATAGGCGGTTCATTTTCAGGTTGAGGGGCTCCAGGAGTGCCTGGTGAGGTTGTTGGAGTTGATGATGGATGGAGTCATACGAGTCCTGGGGTTCAGAGGTAGGTGATGACTTGATGTGAACCTTCATGTGTTTGCGGAGGGAGCTGGGGTGGGTGTAGGACTTGGTGCAGCCTAGGGCCTTGCAGTCGTAGGGCTTTGAGGCAGTGTGGACCTGTGAGTGCTTCTTCCGGTCACTGCTGTTGGCAAAGCGACGCTCACAGAACTCGCACTGGAACGGCTTCTCACCTGCAACACACAGACCACTCGCCATAACTAGAATCATGAATTGGCTCTAACTGCTGCTAGTTAGTGATAACTCTGTTTTATTAATGTTTCTCCACCACTCAGACACACCTCTGTTGCTTTCTTTGATGTCACTGACCTACACTGTAGCTGTAGAGACCTGGTTTAATGTATGAGGGGAAAGAAATGTATTTATTCCCTGATAACAGACCTTTGTGTGTTCATCAAGGAATTATATTAAGTTATTCTGCATGAAAACTGCTGAGGTCTAAACATAAAAACAATGATTCACTTTGTAAGAGGTGATCAGAAGCTCATTTATAAATTCTGGGTAAAACTGGGTCTACGTTTCTTTGTTTTGAAGTTGTTTTAAATGTAGTCTAAAAAGTCTAAAATATTTTTCTGCTGCCTGTTGGAGGATGGATGTGAGTGACAGTTGATAAAAACAGAAAAGAACTAAGCAACAATTTAAAGGTGTTTGATCTAGGATTTCTGTGTAGACCTTTGAATTTACTCCTTGTACAAATCATAATTAATTATTTATGTGAACTGTGATATCAGTGTTTCTAACATAAGTGTTCCTTTATGTGCAGACATGATACTGGTGTTGTTTGTTGGATCTCAACTGGATTACTGGATGCTGGAAGTCAAAAGTCAAAAAAACACTCAAGTTTATCTGGACCAGAACTCCCTCTCTCAGAAGGACAGGCCTGGACCATGTACCTATATAATTTCTATATACGTTCACAGACAGTGACAGACTAAGGGACACTCAGGTGTTGATCCTCCAGGTCTCTTGAATCTACTGGAGGATAAACCAGTCTTCATCAACATATCACATTTAATCATGATAGCGGAGTGTCTGAGTCTGTCTAACACGTATAATTTCGAAGAGATCAGATGATTTTGAAGGTCACTGCATGTGATTCACATCTGCTCCATCCTCATCAGACCCTGACCAGAAGAGATCAGAAATCGGTTTTCAGGTTTTTCCTATAATTTGTTGCTCATCTATAAAAGGATCAATAAACGTAGACTAGAGTTTATAGCTATAGACTCTGTGTTTATAAAATGATCAATAACTGTAAACTCTATGTATATAAATGATCAATAACTACAAACTGTGTTTATGAACTGATCAATAACCACATGTGCTCGCTCATCACTTAAATTCTGACTCTTTCTCTAGCTGCTCCCTGCTGCTTCCTGTCACCTCACATGACTCCTGCAGCTTACAGCCGCGATTCCTCAAGGAGACAAGGGAGCAGTGAAGGATGGAATGAACCGTAGCTGAACCGGGCCTCCGTAAACATGGAGGGGATTCCTCAGACCGGGGACGGTCTCTGGACCTCTATTGTCGGTGTGTCAAGAACTGCTGTCCTGACACGGGTTAATGACTACAGTGTCCAGCTGTTTGTCTGTCTGTCTGTCTGTGTGTGTGTGTGTGTGTGTGTGCGCGCGCGCGCTTGAACAATCATTAAACCATACCAGTGTGAGTGCGCGTGTGGATCTTGAGATTCTCGGAGCGTGCGAACATCTTGCCGCAGTTGGGAAATGCGCATGAAAACGGCTTCTCCCCCGTGTGCACGCGGATGTGGTTGATGAGTTTGTATTTGGCTTTGAACGCCTTCCCGCCGCGCATGCACTCGTCCCACATGCAGACATGACTGAGGGTCTCGAGCCCCGCTGCTACATGCTCGGTGGTGACGTGGTCCACCAGCTCGTGCATGGAGCTGAAAGTTTGGTCGCAGACGGACGTCGCCGTCCGCCCCAGCCTCTGTCGGGAAGAAGTTCGATCAATCCATTTGCAGACCAGTTCAGTTTTGACGGTGGGGCCTTTGGAGAAATCCAGCAGGCCGTCCACCCCGCCGCCGGCGCCGCTGTCGGCAGAAGCGGAGATGCTAGTGGCTCTCGGCTGCGGCGGTGAGACGATGCTCGAAGCTCCGGAGTTGTTGTTCCCCAGCGGAGAGACGAGGCCATTGTGCCTGGCCACTACAACCGCCCGCTTCATGCTCGGCACGGCGGGCTGCCCCGCTCTCGTTGCCAACCACAGTCCCCCTTCCTCTCAAAACCAGTTCAATCCGAGAAGCAGAGCGTCCGCCGTGTCCCTGCTGCCGTTCTGTGTGGTTTGGGTTGAAGGAAGGGCGCATGCGGCGGTGTCTTTACCCCCCGCTGCTCGGTGTTAGATCCCGAGAGTCAAAGCCTCCATGCTTTTATTTACTGTGTGAATGGAGGTGAACGAAGTCGAAGGAATACAGACGGCCGCGGCCCAACACTTTTCTGTGGCATCCTCGTATCCTTTCCTCCTCCACTCATTTTTTTTCATCTCTGTTGTGCAATAGATCCAGATATTCTGTGGTAAAACACATGAATCTTCTGTGTTGAACTGACACTGAATGAAGAAAAATATATACAGGAGAGAATTAAGAGTAACTGAAATGATAAAATTTTATCTTGAAACAATATTCTCGTCAGTTAGGAAAAGAACTTACTCTGCCACAATAATAATAATGATAATATCAACAGCTCTGACACCAGAAAGATGCCCAAATATGAGACCATTGAAAATGTGAATATGACCAGCAAATGTCAAAGAAAATATTTTAACTATTAAATGACTAAATAATTGATATCAGTTGACTGATCTATTAATCGATCAATGAATCAACCTCTATTTGCACAGCACTAATTCATTTCAAAGTGCTTCACAGACTACTGATGACTAACGGAAAAATAACAAATCAAATAAGAAACCGACAATGAGACAAAATAAAACAAATTAACATTTAACATTAAACAAAACATAGAAAATGTATAATGAAATAACAGATAAGATAGAATAAATTCTCATTTACAACATAATTAGTTAAATGTAGTGAGTAATGACCTTATCCAGTGAAAAGCTGGGGACTGTCCAACGACTCAGAGCATTGAAACTAAAACCACAGGTTTTAGTCCTGAACTTCAGAACATCTAAAAGACTTGTACCAGAGGACCTGAGAAGTTGCACTGGTTCATAGAGTGTAAATATGGGGGACATAGATGACATCGTGAAAGGGAACATGTCCCTGCCTTCTGGTCCTGGTCTACACTGAACAAGATCAGTGTACCTCACTGATTCATCGCACTGCAAAGGTCTTTCTCTAAACATCTGCAGCAAGTCCTCCTCATGAGCAATGCAACCTTTGTTGGATGTGAACTGTGTACTACCTCCTGAAGAAGACAATGACCCAAAACATTGAAGTGCATCAGAGTCGGTGTATGCCCCCCTCTGTAACATCTCAGCCATCATCATGTTCACATTATGCTTTCCTTTAATGCTATTCCACTACTGTGTTAATAAAGGATGGGACTGTAACTTGACATTCTCTCACCCACAGGCACCTAATGATCTGAGGGTCAGTCTGTGTGGCTGTGATGCTTTATCTGTTTGTTCTGTAAAACAGTGTGTAAAGTGACAGTGTGACGTGATGGTGTAATGTGACATTGTGACCTATAGAATGTATAATTAGTTATTAGTTTATTTATCATTCATTAATATGCTTGTTCATTAGTTAGTTTATTATTTAAGTAATTCATTTTTATTAGTTAGTATGATTGTACATTAGTTAATAGTGATTGAAATGAACAAATTTTAAACATATTTTGTATCTCCTCTAATTGTTCTGACATATAAACGATGAATTGTGTCACGTTTCAAAGACAGTTTGATAGTTTTCTTTAACATCATCGTGACGTCAGTGTTTTCAGCCTGGCTCAGTACGTTTAGAAGCTTTATTTTGAAATTCAACCGGAAGCTGGGATGAACTAGTTCCTGTGACACGCCACACAAGCAGACACAAACGGGCTCCTGTGGGCAAATCTAAAGATGTCGGAGTCTCCGGACGCCTACAGCCTGCTCTCCGCCTCCTCCCAGCTCAACCTGATGGAGGTGGACGCGGTGAGACTACGACTACTCTCATCTCCTTTTTCTAATGTGGTCTAATGTGGAGAAATGACCGCTGTTTTCCCGCCGTTCAGATGGTCTTACTGAGAGTGTTTCTTAGTGACCAAAGGGAAACGCGTGAGTAACGAGTCCGACGTGGGGGCTCATCTACATGTTTGATAGTGAAGCTGGTCGTCGTGAAGAAAATAATAGGTATTATTCGGAATCTAAAGGGTGGTGGACTCCGGCTGCAGCTGAAATCACCACAGCTTCCTGTTTGAGGCTCTATCACCCCGTCCCAGAGTCTGAGCACTGTCACGTGACGCAGTGTCCATCACACAGCTCTGTAAACAGGAAGTGTGGGCTGTGATCTGTGTGTGATCATACCCTAAGGAAAGAACTGCAAACTCACCATTTGCAGGATAATGTATGTTACACGTTTGGTTATTGTAGGCAATTATCTATATGAGGTCACAGTCTGAAGTGACCTGCAGCAAAGGGACCAGGACAGCATTTCACAAAAGCCTCTGTGCTTCAGGTTGACCGCTACAGGTATTCTCTCTAGTGATACCTGATCAGAGCTGCTCTCAGGTCAGTGCAGGTGTCATGGTTGGATATTCATTCATTCATTAGTCACCCTGCTTCTCTGCTAAGGATGAAGATTGTATTCATTTGGTGCTTATAAAGATAAATGGTGCAGACATGAGCCTTTTCCACTGCCAGTTGAGCTTGCCTTTTTGTCCAGACTGAGGATGTCTCTGTTCCACATTGTACAGAAACGGATATGTCTCAGATGATAGCACATTAATGATCGTTCTTGTCTACATGTACAACCTTAGTTTTATTATATAACTGTATTTGATTACATCTTTTAGACTATACTGTATTACTACCACTGAGTGACAATAATTCTCTGAATCTCAGAAAATTGCCTACTGCCATGGCGCACTGCTAGTCCTCCTCTACCTCTCTGACATGTCTGGTTCATAAAAAGCTTAGAAAATAGAGGATCAGGATCCGACAGACTGATTATTCAAGAATAGATCATATGGGAGAAAGACTATCCTTCACCAGTCCTTCAACACAGTCTATGGACTGTGACTGCTGTCTACATTACCATAAAGAAGTCCAGGTCACTTTGACTTCAAACCCTAATCCTGTTTAACAGGGAAAAAAAGTCCTGAATGAGATATTTTGGCTTTTCAGACACACTGTGGGCCTTTTCACATCTTTGTACTGAGCATAGCAGACAGACATGTTAACCACTTCAGACTGGACAGCAGGACAGTGTGTGTCGGTTTATGGTGAAATGATGTTCCTTCCACTTCTGGATAATGGCCCCAACGGTGCTCACTGGAACATTTAGAAGTTTAGAAACGTCTGTCACCAATGCCATCAGCTTGTTTTATGTGTATTATATATATATTATATGTTTCGCTCTTTGCGTTTACTCATCATGAGATGCTTCTTCTTCTGACATCTTGGTAATGAGAAACCTTTTTATAAGCCATCAATTAGGACTAAACCAACTGATATTAATTTGAACTGTAAGGGGGCAGGATTGCTTTCTAAATACTGACAGATTTCAGGTTTCTTGACTTTCCATACCTTTTTGCACCTCCTTTTCTTCATGTCTTCAATACTTATTCCCTGTGTCATTTCCCTTTATTACACATAACTTAATTTATGGACATATATGTTTTGATTTCTTTGTATGTGTGGATTACTTTGGTTGTTACCAACATCTGGTGAAAATGTAATGTCAATAGCCCCATTAGAAATATATTTACTAAGAAAAATGTTGACAGGTTCAATACTTATTTTCCACATTGTATGTGTTACAGTTTCAATTATTCCAACTGCCTGAGGGTTAGGAGTTAGTCCAATGCTTATCACTGTAGTTGTCCAGAGTCTGCGACTGAAGGTTAGCACCCTGGTCAGCGTTCTTGTTGGCACTTAATTATGATATGGTGTTTGTCTGAGTCTGCAGGGTCAGTCTAATTTCAGTCAATTCAGTCTGATTTCTGTCATACATTTTTAATCAGTGTCTTCTAAGCATTTTACTGTTGCCATCATATATTCTTCTTGGTTCACTTTATTTCTAATTTTCAATTTCTAATTTTCTAATCCTGACTTTTTCCAGAATTAATTTATTTATGTCTTTCAGAACAGGATTGGACTGGATAGTTGGCACTCCTGGCTCTTTGTGATCACTGTAATATGTATCAGTGTAACTACTACCAAAAAATATAGACCCTGCAGACATTCTAAAGTAAACATTAAACCACCTGGTACATGCAGCTCAGCTTCATTGTGCCATGTAGCGATATACAGTACTGTGCAAAAATCTTGGGCCACCCTTAGATTTGTTGTTTTATCAGTGTTATAATGACCATATATAATTATTTCTCAGTCTCTTTATGAGAATACAAGCAGAAAATACAGGAAATGTGTAGCAGTAGTAAAAAAACAGGAGAAAAATTAGAAAAAAACAGCTTCTGTAGGCTAAAGTGTCAAGTATTCAGTGTGACCTCCCCTTACACTTGACCAATAGCAGGAACCTGGTTCTTAAACCTAAATGGAATGGAGCCCTAATTAATGTCATTGCTAACACATGTATTTGTATTTGACTATTTCATGTCAAAATAATGCTGTGAAAAAGATCCATTACACTAGGTTTGAGCAAGACATGGTTGACCTTTACAGACACATGTTGTATGAGGTTAACTCATTGGAAGCTGCTAATATGTATAAGACCAACTTTCAATCACATCATTCAAAATGACAAAGATCACAGAATTTGACAGACAGAAAATCATCATTTAGCATCATCAAGGCCACTGTCAAAGGGAAATCAGCAAAAAAACTGGATACTCAAGATGTTCTATTAAAGCTGTTATAAAGAAATCTGAAGAATCAGGAGAGGTCAAGCACAAAAAAGGACTGGAAGGACAAGAAAACTTGATGAGAACTTTCCTCTTTAAGAGAAGAAGTCCAGCAAGGACCTGGCTCAGCATCTGGTTCAGCAACTTCAACAAGTCAAACCTCCTACAGTCTGAAGAAGCTTGATCAGGAATGAGCTTTGTGGAAGGGCAGCAGCCAAGAAATCACTTTGCTAAATATAGTACGTATATGTGTATGTAAGCTCACAAAGATTGGAATGAAGATCAGTGGAAAAGAGTGACAAATCCAAGTTTGAAATTTTTGGGCAATCGAGAATATGTGAGAAGAAGAGTTGGAGAGAGATGAAGAATGGAGCTTGAATGATGATTGTTTGTATTTTTAATAAAGTTGGTTGGTGGAAACATGGTGGAGGCTTGGTGTAGGACCCTTCACAAAAAGTAAAATGGTTCCATTGTGCAATGTGGTGTCTAGTCCTCCTTAGTACATCCAGGCAGCGGGAGCATGGATGTATTTGTGCATGATACTGAAACATGACTTACTCTTCCATTTACTCTTCAGTTCAAACTTCACAAAGACAACAGAAGTCTGTGCTATGTTGTTGTTAACGTTCTCCAGCAGAGAACAGTCTGTGCTGTGCTGTTAATGTTCTCCAGCAGAGAACACTCTGTGCTGTGTTGTTTTTAACGTTCTCCAGTGGAGAACAGTCTGTGCTGTGGGGTTAACGTTCTCCAGCGGATAACAGTCTGTGCTGTGTTGTTGTTAACGTTCTCCAGCAGAGAACAGTCTGTGCTGTGTTGTTTTTAACGTTCTCCAGCGGAGAACAGTCTGTGCTGTGTTGTTAATGTTCTCCAGTGGAGAACAGTCTTTCCTGTGTTGTTTTTAACGTTCTCCAGCGGAGAACAGTCTGTGCTGTGTTGTTGTTAACATTCTCCAGCAGAGAACAGTCTGTGCTGTGTTGTTAATGTTCTCCAGCAGAGAACAGTCTGTGCTGTGTTGTTTTTAACGTTCTCCAGCGGAGAACAGTCTGTGCTGTGTTGTTAACATTCTCCAGCAGAGCACAGTCTGTGCTGTGTTGTTGTTAATGTTCTCCAGCAGAGAACAGTCTGTGCTGTGTTGTTGTTAATGTTCTCCAGCAGAGAACAGTCTGTGCTGTGTTGTTAATGTTCTCCAGCGGAGAACAGTCTGTGCTGTGTTGTTGTTAACATTCTCCAGCGGAGCACAGTCTGTGCTGTGGTGTTAACCTTCTCAAGCGCCAGCGGAGAACAGTCTTTGCTTTTTTGTTGTTAACGTTCTCCAGCGGATAACAGTCTGTGCTGTGTTGTTGTTAACGTTCTCCAGCGGAGAACAGTCTGTGCTGTGTTGTTGTTAACGTTCTCCAGCGGAGAACAGTCTGTGCTGTGGTGTTAACGTTCTCCAGCGGAGAACAGTCTGTGCTGTATTGTTACACAGATAATAAATTCTGCTTTCTAACCCTCTGTTTTCATTCTTCTTCTCAGATCGATGATAAGGAGTTTGACATTCCCCAAGTGGACACACCACCCACACTGGAGAGCATCCTCAATGAGGTCAAGTATATGTTACTCTACTACTACAGCGCACTGTACTGCATCACACACTGTTAACAGTACCACTTACTGATGACCTGGTTTAGTGGACAGCTTGTTGACCCCTGGATTCTGGTTACAGATTATGGATGATGCCTTTCATTTTGAATGGTACTTCAAGGGATCTAGGTTATGGTTCTGCAGTCATACAGTAGCATTGCCTTGAGAATATTCCCTCATCATCCTCACACCACCCCAGTGGCAACAACTGAAATTGACAGATTCAATGATCTGATGTTGCCCTTACAGGTGAAGTGCATTTGTTTTGTTGTCCTATGTATCTGCAGTTGGAGGATGAGGAGGAGCCGTTTATTTTGGAAGACACCTGTGTGCTGAGCACAGACAATATGGATGCACACTCCTGTGAGACGTCCTCCCTGGCCAGCTCTGACAGTGGAGACCCAGCACACCTCAAAAGGCATCACACACACACACACACACACACAAACACACACACACACACACACACACACACACACACACACACTCCTCGCTTTGTCTCTCACTCTTTCTCTCTCTGTCTGTGTGAAGAAAGCGGAAGACAGTGGATCTGAACACCAGTGTTCATGGATCTGTTCTTCGACACAGTCTTTTGAAGGGAATCTCTGCTCAGATTGTCTCTGCGGCTGTAAGACACTCACACACACACCAACATACTCACAAAGAGACAGTATGCACCTCTAAACAATGTGTGTTAACGTCTGTGTCCCTCTCCCTCAGGACAAAGTGGACGCTGGACTACCAACTGCCATAGTAAGTATTATTTATTATATCAACACAGATGTGACACGTCATGTCTGACTCTGTCTGACTTCAGTGTAGCTTTAAATGTTTGCATTCACTAAAGATGATGGTGAAAACAGGAAAAAAAGGAATGTCACAGGTACAGACCACTGGGTCACCTGCAACATCCCTCTGCTCCTGTCTGCTTTCTATAAGACATGATGCAAGACTGCAGCAGCATTTACTCAACATTATTCTCAGCTGTGAAAACAGGAAGAGCAAAGAAAAGGTATGAGAGGTCATCATAGGTCATAAACCACTGCCTCTGAAGACAACATCTGCAGCTACACCTTAGTTGGTATTTGTTGTGTGACATTGACACATTGATGTATATGTGTGTGGACACCTGTGAGTCTCATGACCTTCTCTAGTCAAAGCTGAGGCATATGTTTTTGTGTTCAGACAGTTTCAGGTGTGATTGCTGTGGGGACGTCTCATGGTCTGGCTCTGGTCTTTGGTGAGTCTAGACCTGATTACTCTGTTTACACCACAGTCTAGTTACTGAAGGGATTCAGACAGTTGCGACACACACAGACATACATTCACACATACACAGAGAAAAACAACACAAACCCAGACTGACCATTGAGTTGTTAACACTTTTCTGCCCTCTAGCGTTTGTTCCTGTCATACACACTTGAGCACAGGTGTTATCAGTGTCAGACATGTCAAGGTCATCAGTCAACATAATCTCTGACCATGTCATCCTGAGGACAGGTTAACAAAATAAAAGTATCTGAATATTTTATGTAGTGCCCCGCCCTTTTTGTAGACACTCTCTGACCCTGCCTCATAGTCAGTGTGCCACCAGCTAGAAGGTGAGAAATACTTTTATTAGCTTGTAATTCATTTAAAGTTTCTTCCTTCTTCTAAAAGTCAGTGAAAAGTCCAACACAGGTTTCAGTTCAGTCCTAGGTCTTGTACTTTACACATTTTGTGACATAGAAGTGAGCAGGTCCATGCATATATATAGGATCCACTGTGAAGATGTGGGTTCTGGTCTTATAGATGAATCCAAACTGCTCCACTTATGTTGATACAACTGTGTGTGTGTGTGTATGTGTGCGTGTGTGCAGTAAGATGTGTTTAAATGGATTGCTGGATATTAAACTGTGAAGGCTCGGACACAGGGATGTGGAGAGATCACCGATCTGGACAGATACAGTGAAAACAGGCTCTGATAGACATGCCCCAGTCTTTATTTGTCAGACACCAGCTTTAGAAATGTACAGAAATTAATGATCACTACTTCAGCTAATTACCAACTCTGTCAGCTGATTGAGCCAAAATATTTAATACATCGTCATCTCATGTAAGACAAGTGGACTGAATCACCTAATACATGCAACAGTCATTGATGTCCACCCTCAGGACCGCTTCACCTGAGTCTGACATAGAGGCACTGACGATAGCATAGTCGCCTTCGTAAGAAATGCAGGAGCCATCAGCTTTTGCCCTCACAAAATTGTTTTCACTCCCATTGTACATGATATCATACAGATTGTAGTCACAGTTAATCCCTCTGTCAAAGATCCCCACGGCAAACCAGTTGGAGTAGAGGTTTCTGTCATAGGGCACGGAGAACATGACCGCCATGACGTGGCTGTAATCATTCAGATCGGCATTGAAAAGGTCATAGGTGAAGACACCAATAGCTCCAGTCGCAGCACCAGTTGTCTTGTTGAACAGCGCACTGACATTGGAGCAGGGACCCACCATGGGTGGGAGAGGGACCTCACAGCAGCCGCTCTCAGTGAACACCCTAAAGACACAGACAATCCTGTTACAGTGGAGTCAGCTGAAACCAACCATAGTTACATCAATCAGTCACTTATTTCATGTGAGTGTTCACATAATCACAATCAGTACGTGGACACTTGAACAGTCCCGGTCTCATTCCAATTCACCTCCAGTCCACCGAATGCAAAGACCACTTCTTTGGTTTTTGGACAATATCACAGAACAGGGACCAATACAAACTGCTCCCAGCTTCAGCTCAATTTTACACTTTGCCTTGTACAGAAAGATCAGAGTGGATGTGTGTGTCCAGTATGGACAGGAATGATCATAGGAACAGAGCCACAAATAAAGTTTTTAGTTGGGGTTACTCACTTAATTAAAAATTGACTTTAATTTGTATGAGTTGTGACCTGTGCTGTGCTTTTTATCAGTGGAGCAGCTGTGCAGCTCAGTGGTGAGCATGTTGTGAGGAGGGGGCTTCAGCCTTACAGTTAGTGTTAGAGATGTGAAGTTCCAGCTGCCTGCAGCCACTGACCTGAACTTGACCCCTACCCTAACGCATGTGGTCCTTCACTTTGTATTTTTCCAAACTTTGCACATATTTCTCATGCGGTCTTTGATCTTTGTACCTATTCTTTGTCTTCACTGACATAAAAACTAAAGGTGCCTGTGGAGTTTCTCAGCCATCCAGATTTTCTGAGGACCTGCTTCAGGACCCTCTTTAAGTTTCCCCTTCTCCAACTGGTAGATTCTCCTATTAATGTAAACCTGGTCTATCAGAATAGTATATTCCAGCTGGACGCTGCAGTGTTTTGGTTGTTGTCTCGGTGGTGAACATTTATCTTTAATATCTGGCTGTTGTTATTTTAGTAAAACTACTAAGACAGGATATGGTTTTTGTTAAATTGTGATGTTTATTTTTTTCTATTTGTGATCTCCTCTCACATCTTTTTCTAACATCTATTAAATTTACCAATACAACTACTGCTTATGTTAGGTATAAGCCTTTAGAAGAGGACAAGTACAAAAGCAACATGTAACCTTGGGTTGGTCAGGGTGTAGCTGCCTGAGTTGTTGTTAATCTCCACGGAGCACTTGCGATGAGGCATTCTGATAAGATGTGGGACAGTGGACGGAGGGGTAGTAGCTTTGAACTGGAGACGAGACAGAATCGGTTCAGTTAATCTTGCATTAATACATGTATATATCATAGAGTACAATTCATACAGTGTTTGTGTATAAAATCTGTGGTAAACATGAGAACTGGTGACAATGGTAACAGAAACTAAAGTTTGATGGTTTTCTGTAACTGAGACAAATGTCCAGGACCAAGTCTAAATATAATTAAAACACACAACTACAATTACAATGTGAGACCAGACCACAGAATTACAACTACATTGATAGGGAACTGCAGACAACTATAGAAAACAAAGATGTTAAACATGAACCTTTAAACAGAAGTCTGTGAAGGCTCTCAGTCATTCAGGTCATAGTCTTCATCAGGACTCAACGGGACTCATCCAAGACACTTCTTCAGTTCCCAGAATTGAAGAAGTGTCTTGGATGAGTCCCAGTTGCCCTACATTCAACTTTCTCAAGAGGACACTTTAAACAGTATCTGCCACACTAGTACAGACAAGTTAGGGTTATGACCATCTACTGTGAACAGTCACTAAATATGTAAATGTAGGAGAACTCACCTTCTTCTGCTCTGCAGTGTTTAAAAGCTCTAGGCTGTTGTTTGAGCTGAGACAACCGGTCCAGGTTTAAGATGTGGTCCTGAGTCACACTGCGCATGAATCATTGGCTTTTTATTTAATCAGGTAATCAGGACCTTTAGGAACCAGCCCTTATCTGCCCTGTTTCAGCTGCCCACTCAATTCTGTTCCCGGACCTGGCCACCACCTTATCACCTTGACAGAAGTGGATTAGACTGATTGCATCAGCCTGTGTTTTTGAATGGACTTTTTAAAATGGGCATCCATTATTTGTACAGGGCAGGACGTTAGGAAAATAAGGACAGACCATCATGCGATCCTCATGAGCTAACACCACAGCATAGAGAAAGAGGAGGATCAACACAAACCAGTTCACTGACCATGAATGAGACAAGTGCTCAGTGAACAGTGGTTTCAGTAAAATATCTCTTTACTTTTTGGAAAGTAACAAGGCAACAGTCTTCATTAAAGAGTAAATTGCCGTGCACACAAAGAATGAGTGATTACACACAAGCACTGTTCAGAAACATATCTACGGTGTGTAGAAGCCCAAACATTTGTGTATGTTAGTTGATAAGGTAACAGTCCCAGTAACAGTGACAGTAATGACATGATAAGGTTGATTTGATCCCTGTGGTTTTTGTTAATATGCCAGTGGACTGATGTAGTGTAACAGAAATAAAGGGATTGAAAGAGCCTCTTAGGAGTTTAAACCTCTTTAAAGAGGAATTATTTTCTGCTCTGTAGGGGAAAAATAGAAAAAAGTGACAGCAATGACAGTAAGCATAACTAATAGCGATTTAAAAATTATACTCATAGTGACACAAATTTGACACTAATAGTGATGGCAATAGTGGCAGTAATAATAAAAGTAATCTTAACACTAATAGTGATAGTAACAGTTTAATAATGACACTAATTTCACAATAACAGTGACATTAACAGTTTCAGTAGTAATCATGACACTAATAGTGAAATTGATAATAATAGTGTCACTAACAATATAATAGTGAGAGTAATAATGGCAGTAATGGAAACTTAACAGTTGTCAGTAATAATGACAATAATACAACAGTTATGACAGTGACAGTAATAGTAATAATCTTGACAGTAATCGTGAGAGTAACAGAGGCCTGGAGGGGTGATTTTACATGTCAAGTGCCCTAGCGGCTGTCTTCCACCAACATCCAGCAGAGCCTCAGTTGGTCACAAGCAACTTTTGGAAGTTTTGTGTAATAGGAGTGATTGTTGCCAAAATAATTTTTCTTTTTCTAACTTAAACTTGTATTACTGATTAATTGGTTGTTAAATGATGCACTTTTCCTGTGGAAATGGTTTCTCAAGTGTGCAGTATGATTGTGAAATTATTTCCATGAAAAAGCTTTTAAGATAGGGTATGGGGTTGTGTAGAGTGTAGGGACAATAGCGTAGTATGGGCCCTATGCCCTTTCCACCTTTACTGTAGAATGTAGCAGTCTCTAGTTATCATGTAAGACAAATGTAATGACAAAAGAGTTAATCTAATGAATTATGTATATAAAATCCTAAAAACATAATAATGAAGTGCATAAATATATATATACATAGAAAAGCATCAAAGATAATCAAATATAATGATAATCAAAGGCTTACACCAATTAGCAGGGATATTGATCACTTAAAACACTCAAAGCAGGATGGACATTCCTGTGTATATTGTTTGGCAGCTACTTGTTTGGCAGCTACTCTCCCTAAAACTTAAAGTTTGTCTCTTGTCTCTATTGTTTTACAATATTATTGGGGAAATGTGAAAACATGCAAAAAGATGCTCATGTCCATAAATATGAAATGTGTCTGAAGTTGATGTGTTTGGGGTATAACTGGGGCTGACCCATGTCTCTTTATCCTGCTGACAATGACACCGGGGCAGGAAAAGGTATGAACATCCTTGCAGATGTTGTTTATGTTGTGTTCAGCCTGACTGACTCTGAGACATTACTTCTCATGTCCATTTTGTTTTGGCTGAGCTGCTCTGGTGCATGCTTTGTCCTTTTATTTCTATAGTAGGTAGTTTTATGGATTTTCTTCATTTGCTGTCAGTGTATGCTGTTTTTGTACTGATGTTTTTTTTCTGTTTTTCTACTTTTAAATTTGAGGATAGAAAAAACCTGGAAATATACTTTCTACTTTTTTCTGCACCCCTGAATTGTCCTCATCTTTCTCTCCAGATACCAACCAGGCCCTGCGGCTCTGTCTGGGAACCAAGACAACTGGGGCCGAGTTTGGAGCTGTCTCCGCCCTTAGTATCAACCACGACTGCTCACGACTTCTCTGTGGGTTTGCCAAAGGACAGGTACTGAATACAGTCCACTGAGACGCACGCACACATGCACGCATACACACACACACACACGGCTTGTTGATTAAGGGAAGTCCAGCAGGGTGGAGACACTTATTAATCTGCAACAGCCGGTCAAAGTTTAGTGGGGTTACTACAGATGGTTTGAATACAAACCATCTGAATTTGTGTCTCTGTGGCAGGATGAGTGTTGCTCTTTACAATTTAACACCTGAGGCACAAGAACTGGAACAATGGAACACATAAGTTGTTGGTAGATTAGGTTTATTAGTCTGAGTGTCTTGTGAAGTTATTCTTCACTTCACTATAATGTTATTATATTGTCTTTCATGTACAAAATATGTACTGGAGATGTTATGCCCACTCCGGTAAAGATGAAACAGAATGTGAGAAACTAAAGTCAGTCTGTGATGTGAATTGAATGTGGAGAGAAGACAACAGTGAGCGAAGAAGCAAAACAAACACCAAACAACAGAAAGGTTTTGACTTACAATTCAAAGTGGGCCAGTTAGACAACATTTCCTCAGGCAGAGGTCCAGGACACTGGAGGGGGCCTGGATTATGGCCTGTTAAAGACCTCAGCTCTATATCTATCAGTTGTAGAGGTTTGAAGGGGCGCCTGTCGGTGGCAGGTGGGATCTCTTAATTTTTAACTGAAGTAGATTACAAAAACCCATCCTCTGTTCACTGTGTTGAAGCAGTGATGATTGTAACAAGAGACAAACATCATGAACAAACTTGTGTGTGCCTGTCTATCTGTGCATCTGTCTGTCTCCCTTTGTGACTGTCTCTCTGTCTATCTCTCTTTTCCTTGAGATTACCATGTGGGATCTGGCCAATGGGAAACTTCTGAGAACCATCACTGATGCTCATCCTCCAGGGACAGCTATATTACATGTGAAGGTACAGACACTCACACATATATTGCAGAACAGAGGTGATTCACTGTCACACTGTCAGTGTTAGATCATGTTCACCACTTGTCTGTCCCTCTGTTATTGTTGTGTAGTTCACAGATGACCCAGCTCTTGCAGTGTGTAATGACAGTGGAGGATCAGTGTTCGAGCTGGCCTTCAGGTAACTCTCACTCTCACTCTACATTAACAGTAATGATCTACTACTTGTGTTTGTTGACAGACATTAGAGCAGCTGGCCGATGAATATACATAGTCGGATAACAAGAAACCATTGGAACCTGGTTGCTTATGAGATCTGTTTTGTTCTAGTACACACAAGGTAGCTGTTGACATGATTACAGTGAGATAGACCACAGAGAGAAGGTTAGCAATGAAACAGACCACAGACATACTGTTCAGTCAGACAGACCACAGTGAGACAGACCACAGACAGTTCACAGTGAGACAGTTCACAGTGAGACAGACCACAGACAGTTCACAGTGAGACAGACCACAGACATACTGTTCAGTCAGACAGACCACAGTGAGACAGACAACAGAGATACTGTTCACAGTGAGACAGATCACAGTGAGACAGATCACAGTGAAACAGACCATAGAGATACTGTTCACAGTGAGACAGACCACAGAGATACTGTTCACAGTGAGACAGTTCACAGTCAGACAGATCACAGTGAGACAGACCATAGTCAGACAGACCACATAGATGCTGTTCACAGTGAGACAGGCCACAGTGAGACAGGCCACAGTGAGACAGTTCACAGTGAGGCAGACCACAGACAGTTCACAGTGAGGCAGGCCACAGACAGGCCACAGTGAGACAGTTCACAGTGAGACAGGCCACAGTGAGACAGGCCACAGACAGTTCACAGTGAGACAGGCCACAGACAGTTCACAGTCAGACAGTTCAGTGAGACAGACCACAGACAGTTCACAGTGAGACAGTTTACAGTGAGACAGCCCGCATTGAGACAGATTACAGTGAGACAGTTCATAGTGAGACAGGTTTAAGTGGGGCAGACCATAGACCTCATTGTGAGACAGGCCACTGTAAGATAGACCACAGTGAGACAGTCCATGTGATATGAGTTATTACTTTACAGACAATTCAGTGTTATGAATTATTACTTTATAACTTCCTGTTATTATCAGAAATGTCTGCACTGTTTCGCCTGTTCAGTACTTGCTAGTTAGCATTGTTATAGATAAATGTTTTGGTCATGATAGTGTGGCTCCTTCACACACTGATGATTGTGTTTATTTTTTGAAATTTTGAAATTGAATTCCTGGCCAAATCCTACACAATCTCACAAATTGTACCTTTATTGTAGGAAACCTTTACAACAAACAGGATGTGTTTGAATATAAATGAAACATCAAGGCACTTGTATTTCAAGCTCATCCATCTTCTACTTATTTTGTTTTATGAGTGATGTAAGTTGGCTGCTGTGACGATGTAGCATCGTTATGTATGTGTATGGCCTGCATGTGTGAACTTGTGTTTCCGTAAATGTATTTTGGCCTTTTTTTCAGGAGGGTGATGGGGATGCGCTCCTGTGACTCTCGATGTCTCTTCAGTGGCTCTAAAGGGGAGGTCTGCTGTATTGAACCACTGCGAGCTCCTCCAGATTTCAGAGACCATCCCATCACACATTACTCCCTGCTGGCCATGGCCTCTCTCACTAAAGTACGCAAACATATCCCTCTGTCCTGTGCCTATACACAGGCTCAGGACAGTTTCTACTAAACTGACCTCAAACTCAGTTTGTGAATTTTTTGGTTTGTTTTTCCAGATTCTGGTCATTGGATTAAAACCCTCCCTGAAAGTCTGGATGACTTTTCCCTACAGTAAGGTCTGCATTGATCAACTTGTTAATGAACAATGATAAGGTTCATATTGTGTTCATATTGCTTGATGATAATGTACGCAAGCCGATCAAAGCTGTGTCTTCAGAGTAAAACACAGCAGTTTTAAGTATCACACAAGAATAGGCCAATCCACCTCTTTACTGTCTGCGTGTGCTCAGGTCAGTTTTAAATCTTCTACTCCAGTTGAAATTTAACACACTTAACAACACTTCTATTCAGAACAAAGTGCTGTGTTGAAGCAGAGGACCAGGTTGATAAACAGCAAACTAATTAACTGTTTTGTTGTGAATCAGTTAATAAACTGGAACAGTTTTGACCCTGTTACCAGTCTGTCCTGATCTAATGTCCCGAACCATTAACAGTGAGGCCTGTGTGTTTTTGGATGAGTTTACCAGGTTTAATGCGACTAACATGACCACAGAAATGCACAAAACTCCTGCTGCAGGCCTATGGGTCAGCACAGGCGATTGCTTTTAAAATCATGTTACAGTGAAATGTAAAATACATTAAAAATGTTCACTGAAGATATGTTGTCACTCTGTTACACTGTTACATTTTCACACTGTTATAATGTTATACTATCACACATGACGTGTTTTGTTCTTTTTCTCCAGTCTGATCCGTCCAGTGTTCCTCAACTGGCCTGGCAGTTTGTTCCTGCCCAGAAGACAGTCAATCCAGTTCTGGCTTTCTGTAAAGGAGACACAATCCACTTCCTCCTGGTATCTGCTCAGTTTGTCATAATGCATTTACCTGAACTTGATTGTTTTGAGTTAATATAAGACCAGTTGTATTTATGAGCTGTCTTCTACCACTGACAACTTTACTCAGGTGTGGATGAATATTAACATGAAAATTTTTTTAACAGTTATCAAGTTTATTTAGTTTCTTTATCAGTGTGTTCTCTGACACCTGTCAGAATGAGATGACAGACAGTGATGTAGTCTAGTTCTTGGTCAAGTTCAGGTCCTAGACTCTCTGTGTGGCTTTTTTCCACAGGGATATTATTTCATTTGTTGTATCACAGTCCAATACAGAAATTGATCACTGTATGTGTTCATGTCAGGAAGAGCTGAGCCAGTCTTACTAAAATTGACTTGAAGACATATTCACAGTACTGATGTCCAACATCAGTGAAGCTCTGCCTGGTCCAATTTTTCTGTACTGACACATTTAGTCTGTGCTGCAGAGCTTACTAATGCATCCACAGTGGCATTAGGGGTTTTAAATCCTTCAACTGTAGATTCTGTGAGAAATGTATTTCCACAGTTTGTAAAGTTTGAATCTTCTCTACTCTGTTGGTTGTTCAGGTGAAGAAGGAGGAGTCAGGGACCATCCATGTCATCAAGCAAAGACAGCTCCACCTCAGCTGTGACATCATCAGCCTGAGTGTAAGTTCCTGATGTAATTTTTTCATAAGTACATAGAATGTGAGAGCAGACTTACATTTGATATATATGTTGTGTTTTCTCTGCTTTGATTTCTGACATCAAGCTGGCAGGAACCACAGGTGTGATCTCACTCCTGCAAAGCTGAGGTGGAAATAAAGACAAATCTGTGTTTTCAGTCATATGTTCTCTCCTGTCTCTGTGTCTCTGCAGTGGATTAACAGTCGCACACTAGTCTTGGTGGACAGCCATGAAAAACTGCATGTTGTGGACCGGCCAAGTCAGGAGGTTTTGGAGACTCTGGACTTGGAGCAGGTGCAACTGGTTTATAACAGCCGACATTTCAAATCGCTGGCCACAGGAGGAAATGTCTCCCAGGCTCTGGTAAGGGATTAGCTGATGTGGAACAAGTTCAGAGGTTGAACCCAACATTTGTTGTGTAACAGTATTTACTGACTGATACGGAATTGAATTGGAAAGATATAAGGTAAGTGATCATAACTAAATGGCTAATGTGAGTTTAGCAACTGTCTTGGGATGAGATGACTCTAAGAGGCTGAGTTTAACCTTTTAGGTTCCCATGTAGTCTGTCTACAAACTTTGGGACTAAAGTCAGGAGCTAAACAAGGTACCATGATTAGAAGCTAAGATAGTACCTAAACTCAGGAACTAAACTATTCAAAGTCAGGATTTAAACTCAAGATCTAAACTCAGATTTTAAACTAAAGATTTAAATAAAGCTTTAAGCTCAGTGACCAAAGTCTCGGGAATTAAATTCAGGAACTAAACTCAAGCACCTAAACTCAGGGACTAAAGCCAGGATCTAAACTAAAGTAAAAGTCTCTTTTTCACTGTCCACTGCTGATGACCTGAAGACTAAACACTGTTGATGGAGCAATGATGCTGTTTTAGCTGCAGGGTTTAAACACAAAGGAACAAACACAGAGTCCTCCTGTTTTTCTTTGTATTTATTGAGCCACTGCTGTGAGTCCCTGATGTTTGATTTGGACATCATGAATGAATAAAAAGGTACAGACTGAAAATTCCTCCATGACTCTTTGCTTAGGTCACTTTGTTCTCTCTTCATCCTCCCTACCTTCACCACTGCTCTCTCTCCCATTCATTCATTAGCTGGCCCAACAACCAGGATCTGTCCATTCCTCTCTTTATCTGATGTGTATGACATGTATGAACAACTTCTAGCCATCTAGAAGTGTGAGTTAACAGTGTATTTGTGTTTCAGGCTTTAGTCGGAGAGAAAGCCTGTTACCAGTCTGTCTCCAGCTACGCAGGACAAATAGTCTACCTGGGCACCAAGGTACTGTGTGTGTCTCTTCCTGCTCCACATTGACTAGTCATTGATAACCTATCATTGATCATGAAAAGGGATGGCTGTGTCTCAGGAGGCATAGCAAGGTCATCTACTAATCAGGTGGTTTGTGGTTTGACTCCTGGCTCCTCCTGTCCATGTTTAAGTGTCCATGGGCCCTGATGTATCAGTTTATGAATCTGTGTGTATTGTAGAAAGGCGCTGTCTGAATGGATGAATGTGACCTACAGTGTAAAGCACTTTTAGTGGTTGATAAGACTAGTATCTCCATACATAAGTGCTGTCAATTTAAAATGCAAAAGCAGTTTAAATGCTGAAACCCCAGATGTGAATGTTGAGGAGCTGATCTCTGAGAGAGTCTGCTATCAAACTGAGCTCAGCCCCAACTCTATGCATCCAATACACAGATGATTCCACAGACTTGAAGTAGTGCTTAGGCTATTTTGTAGAAACTGGTAAATTTGTCATTTCAGATCATCAACAAAGCATACACAATCATAAAGAACAGATATAATAATAAAGAAGGATAAAAGAATACATGAATGAATTAAAACAACACATTGCTGGTTCAGGATCTTGCTGGTTCACTTCACAGTGTAAATGTTGATCAAGCAGTGAAGTATATGATTCTAGTTAAACACTTTAAACAGATTTGATTGATAAATTTAAACATACTAGGTCTTTGTGTCAGTTACAGTTACACCAGACCTATATACTTCATACCCAGAATATATAGTGTCCTTCCCAGATAAATGTGGGTATGTTTGATAATGTCTAAACAGATCTTAGAGTCCAGGACTAAGAGAACATGCACTGTCTGTGTAATGATAAACCTGTCTGCATTTGGCTCCTTCAACAGTCTGATATTCTCTTGTGTTACAGTCAGCTCACATCATGACTCTAAGGAACTGGAGAGAGGTATGTATGAATATTTCCCATTGTGGCTACATAAGATTTATGGCTGCACTTCAGTTTAAGGGAAGATCTATATGTATATACATATATGTCTATATGTAAATCAAAGGAACTCAAACATTTTGCAGAATAATGAACATACAGTTAATGTACACTGTGGTTTTATAATACAGGTACTACATACAGCAATATCTACCCCAACACAGTTTCAGTACTGCCACTTACGAGCACGTTTGTTTTACAAACAACACAGTAAGAACCTGGTCACATCACAGCGACACAGTTCAGTTATCACCCTTTTACTGCTGTGTAGTGAAAGTACAGTGTTTCTCTTCACATCATAGTGGAGGTTAACTATTAAAGTACCATAAATGGGATCCACCCCTCCAGTTTCTGCTACTCCTCCACCATGTTTTGAGTCTACCTCAGGGTCTGCAGCTAGCTACTTGCCTAGAAAACCTCCGGTGGATTGTTAACCCATCTGTCTGAGTCCTATCCCTGAGGTCAGGGTTAGATCAGCTGTTCAATTGAGGCCTTCAGGCTCCATTCCCCCTTCTTCCTCACTGCTGGTGTCCACCAACAGGGCTTCAACAGACACCTATGACCTTCTCACCACACCTCAGAGCAGCTACCTCCTCAGTGTTTCTGGACACTAACTTTTTCCAGGGCTCCTCACTTGAGACTTCAGCACCAGTGCTGTCTATAGAGGTTAGCTCAGTTATATCTAGTTAGTACTGGTCCACCCCTCTAGGGGTTGGCATGCCTAGGTCCCTGCCCTTGTCTGCAACCTTGCTTACATTGTATCAATCCCTGATTCCTTGCAGCCAGGCCAATTTCCTAGTTCTGGCTTAATGAGGGTGTCTGGAGGTAGGTTGTTATGAGCCTCTGCTTTGTGGCACAAATATCAGCAGTGTTTCCACTAAGGCTGACTTGGTTGCATTGAATATTTTTACTGGTTTAGACAGTGTTTTTCCCCCACTCCTAGTGCCGTTAGTGTGTCTGCAGCATGGACCAGCCACCTTCTTTAAAAATGAAGAGGAGGAGGGCATATCTCTGAGCTAGGCTCTCACTCCTCAGGTCAGAGCTCCTTGAATGACATAGGGCCTAGCTACGATCCGCATTGCCCTAGCTCATCTGCTGCTTGAAATGCCATCACACCTAGCAGTTATTAGTTCCTTTTTGATGCAGGCTGGCACCCATTCTGCCTTTATTGTTTTCCCCTCAGAGGAGTATCTGAGGTAACTAAGAGAACACTCCCATCTTACTTCAGATGGCAAATCAGCTACACCCTGCCATTGGGCCGACCCTCATAGTGCCTCCTGATTTGAGATTGGAGGCTAGGTGTCCTCATCCTCGGGGTCATTGGCAGGTCACAGATGTCCTGCATGGGTCAGATCTGCAACTCCCCCACTCACCTCATGCTCACCCTCTCAGCTTGGTCCATTTGGTCTCTCCTGCTCCCTAGGGGTTTTCACCAGGTGTGCGGCAGCATCTTTGCATCTTTCTTGCACATTCAGTCATGGGGCATGAAAATCCTGCAGTACCTGGATGGATGCCTGATCTGTGCATCATCAGTGTCTCAGGGAGCCGGGGACAAGGCTCTCCTCCTTTCTCATGTGACCCAGCAGGTTTTCATGGTCTTGAGAAGATCTCACTGACTCTTTCAGACCACAGTATTCATTGGTATGGTTCAGACATAGATATATATTTATACTGTACAAAATCAATAATAGTCTAAAGTCCCTAAAGAAAAATAAATGAACATAAATAGAAATTCAGTGAGGTGCCTTTTAAAAATACTTAATAAACCAAAATATTCAAACTAAACTTTTCCCTAGATAAAAAATATATAAGAACCCTAAACTCCTGTGTCAATGTTTATCAGTGTCTATATGTGTGTCTTGTGTGTGTATTGTGGTGACAGTGTATTTGGGTTGAATTATATTCAACCCAATAGAAATTCTCAAGCAAGTAGATCAGTTCAGTGCTAGCTATGTTTTAAGAGTGCAAACTTTACACCTTTACAAACCTAGTGAAAACAAAAAAAGCAGTTAACCTCATTGCACTTTCATTTTCGACAAACATCTTACTCAACTGTGAGATACACGACTTTTAGTCTACAAATGCTAGTCACTTCAACAATAAACTTACCTTTTTCCCACTCCACTGACTACACACACCTACTCTCTCCCACACTCCCAATTCACTTCTCTTCTCTTCACCCTAAGATGATCTATGATAGGATAAGAGTGCAGCCAGCTTCTCCAGAAAAAGGAATGGCTTTGATTACATCATTTAAACAAAACTGAAATCACTTTGGTTGAGCAAATAGAACATTGTAAGTCAAAACAAACCAAAGGATTGTTGTAAATGTAGTTTTCATTTCATTTACATGCATATGAAAATATTTATCTGCATTTTGTAGGTCCCTACAGTTATATGCGTATTTGTTGTTGTATGAGTATCAGCTGTTTGTTACACATGAATTAAACTGTCCTATATTGTATATGATTGAAACAGAATTATGATTATGATTCTGTGTTAACAGGAGCGTTCCTGACTGACTCAGTTTGATCCTTGTCCTTGTCTTTCTGTGACTAGCGGATAGACTGCCTGCTGAAACAAGACCACTTTGTGGAGGCGCTCTCTCTGTCATGGTCCTTCCATGAGGGAAGTGCTAAAGCTGTGGTTGGTGGGTATGATGCACATTATATGCACATGTAAAATACTCCTTTTTTTATTTTAGTTCATACATATTCATCTTCACTCAGTGTTCACATACAAGCTTTCTGCTTAGCTTTCACTCAAACGTTGTTTCTCTCAAATCAAATGTGGAACCCAAGACTAAAACTCAACTTCAAGACCAGGACAGACACTGTTAAGTAGCAGGAGCCAGCTGAAGCATTCTAGTGGGCTGTTATATCATCCTAGAAATACACACATAGCACATAGAAGAGGACTGGGAGGTGTATGACATCATCAGGCATTACATGTCTATCTTCTGTCTGTGAACTACAAAATAGCTCATTGCAGCCACAGGGATAAGGTCAAAGGTCAGTGGACATCTGGAGAGAGCTCAAAGAGAACCAGAGACCACCTTGAACTGAAGTTTCCACCTCCCTTTATAGCAGGGCTGTGCACAGACATTTTTTAGGGGCTGGTACTCAAGTGAAAAAAGGGCAAAGGGCATCCCTCTCATAATTATTTAAGTTATTATTACTTCCTTTACTTACATACTTTCAATGCCAATACACTTAGCACAACAAAGAAAACAATGTTGCAAACTTGTATAGTTTGTTTGCTCATGGTCTTTATCATAACAAGTCATTATAAACAAATCTTTACAAAAAACTGAAAGATGCTGTTCTCTAAATAAAATAAAATAATAAACCAGCCAATCTACCCTCAAACTACAGTGTAGGTCTGTGACCCGTCTCAGTGTGCTCTGTGTACTGGGTGCATTGGGTGCCATTGATAAATTAGCAAAATCAATTTTTAAGGGTTTAAGGGTTAATCTCCCAAAAAATACACTAAGAGTAGGATATGATGTTTATGGCTGATGTATTTCAACTAGATGTCTTAGCAGCCTTGAACTGGTAGAGGCCAACTTCAAATGAATTCAAATCCCTTTTGCAAACATGAATATTTTAAAGAGGAAATATTTTTGAGGAAACAAAAAAAATCAATTCTCTGCTCAATAAATATATTTCCCCATAGTTGTAGTTGTCAAAGTTGTTTTCTCTGTGCTCTCAACATATCTGCTGGCTGTTTCATCACCAATCAGATGCTTGGGCTATTTACAATAACATCTAGGAAGGGTATATAAATGTTTCAACTCCTTTCAACTGCTGTTTTTTTTTTTTGTTTTTTTGCTTTTTTTTTCTCTTTTGGATGGTTGAAGCCTTAGTCAGGCCTCAATTCACCCTATAATTTGAACCTTGGACATCCATAAACACTAAAAAAAAAAATAATTTGTCACGTAATTCAATAATAAAAAAAATCTAAATGTAACTGCATTCTAATCCAGTTCAAATCAGACAACTTGATTTAGTTTTGTGTTCCTGAAGTCTGACAAAAAGCACCTGACCCTCCACAAGGCTGTTGGGAAAAATTTTCAGTGGATTGATTAAGCTACAGTTGAACTGTTCAGGAAGAACATGCATCTACATACAGTGTAAAAAGGCTCCTTCCACTAACATGAAGACTTCAATCCAACTGTGTGTGGAATTGAGGAATGACCTGAAGAGAGCTATACCCACCAGGCATCTGAAGCAGCTCTGTGAAGAACAACAGTCAAAAATTCCCCTGAACATTGTGCAGGTCTGATCAGCAGCTACCAGAAGAGCAGTTGTTAAGCCTAAGGTTTACTGACTCTGTCCACCGCCACTGTGAATGACTGATAGGTGTCATTAATTAAGACATTAATAGGGATACATATATATATATATTTTTTTGTCAAAATTAAAATTTAAAAGATAAGTTGTTTTAAAAGACAAAGAATCTCCTTAAATTCCTGGACGAGGATTTAATTGGCTCTTCAAGTACTCAAACATGGCTGAGCTATGGCATTGGAAAAGACTAATAATAATTATTGATTCTTCTCATGAGTTGCACATACATTTTACAGAACATTCAGTTTGACAAGTTACTTTGTTTTTGAATCTTTATGTAGTTTTCACTGTGATTAAACACAATTGTTTTTTGAAATTTCAGTACATGCCTCAGTATGTGATGAATTGGGATTTATCAGAGATATTGTGTTTGTTTCAGGCCTTTTCGGAGACCCAATGAAAAGGAAGGGAGTGGTAGGTGACAAGGTAAGAGCAGGAGACCACTGCCTGCTGTTTTAATATCTCTACCCGTCATATTCTTGTGCTCATCTTTGAACATCTACCTCTCTCTCTGCACAGATGGTAGAAATCCTTTGTCAGTTTGCAGAGCATGCTTTGAAGAAATGTCCAGAACAAGGCAAGATACAAGTGATGGAGCAGCATTTCCACGTAAGCTAACACTCCTTAAGGAACACACCTGACAATGTGCAGTCAGCTGCAAAATGAGGACATTAACAAGGCACTATCAGCTTAAGTGCAGTGGAAGTCCCACAAGATAACATTGACTCGTTATGGCTGATAATAAAATGCTTCACACAAACCCTGCATGGTTAATTGAATATGATAATAATAATATAATATATGAGTTCTTTCTGACAGTAACATAAAAAGATATACATCGCACATAGGACAGCATAAAGACTGAAAGCCTGCACCTACCAACAGTTCACTAGTTAACACATCCCTTTTATTTAATCCAAACACAAACTGAAATGTAGACGGAATAAGTTGTTCTGACAGGACTTAAGTGTCATTAATATTTTTGACCAGTAGTTGAAATAGTTCCTAATATTTTATGTCAATATTTTATGTGCTGCTGACAAAAACTCTTAAAATTCATATACAAATAAGTCACATCAGCCACTAGTGCTCATCATTGGCTGCAGCAAAAGTAGCCTGTCATGTTTGTCCTTTAAACACATTGCAGTTTAAACACTGTTGTGTAACAACATATTGCCTAAACCATGTGACCATGTAAGAGGTGAAGTACAGTAACTACAGAAACCACTGATAAACAGCATAGGTCTGATATAATTGTTATTGTTATAATAACTACTTGATGGAAAATCATGCAGATACAAAAATGAAAACAAAACCACATAAATGACAAAAAAAGACAAAACAGCAATATTAAGTCATACTCAAATGTCAATGTGTCCACATTTAAATTAACAGCTGCTTCTCTTTGGTTGCAAATCCATGTGCATACATGTGAGTTGTACCTATGCACACGTGTGACTAATAATCACACACAGGCTACTGTTCAAAGCACTGCTTCAGCTTGGTACATCTGGGAGAGCCCATAGCATGAAGGCTCAGTTCAAACCGCAGCAGCCTGGGTTCAAGTCTGACCAGAGTCCATTTGCTGTCTGTCTTAACCCCTCTATCTCCCCAACTTTCCTCCCTCTCGCTCTCACTGCAAGTATAATAAAGATAGAAATTGCCTCAAAGTAACGTAAAAAGTAAGAAAATATCACTTGCAAAAAACATCCCCTTGTGTGTGATAGATTGTTTTATACTGTATGACATAATTTGATATCACCAAAGATGAAACTAGTTTTAACTAGTTTATATTCAGTTAAAGGTTGTGAAGCAATTAATGAGTATTTGTGTAATAATAATCTAGTAAAAACAGAGTACTTATGTAGTTAATAAAGTTGTACTAGAGTAGACGTAATAATAGCTACTGAGTACCAATGTACTAACAATTAAGTTATAGCTACTGAGTACTTTTAGTAATGTAATTACAAATGCTGAGTAAGAAAACTATTCTCAAAGAACAACACGCATATTGCACACTGAAAAATGTATCTTCATGTCTCCACAACAAGCTGCCCCTCCTTATCTTCCTACAAATATCAGTTCATTTACTATGGTTTGCCTGAGAACCAATACTCTGAATACAACACCAACAGCTCCATTAAAAATCCATGTGTATTTATAATACACACATATGCACATATATATGTACATATATACAAAGGAATAAAGTAGTAAAATGGAATAAAGATGTGAATTACTTATGATAAAAAGACTATAAACACTAATAGTTATACAAATACACGTATTGTTATTGTTATTGTTAGTCCCTGTTAATTGTATTTGTTTATTCTTATATTTTTATTTATTTATTTTTGATGCTATCATATTCTTACAATAATTGATAGTAATTCTATTGTAATCATTAATACAGGTGACAGGTTGGACAAGGCCGGGGTAGTGGGTGGTGGTATCTATTCTTTTGCTTCCTGAAGTGGGCATTAGTAGAGGGCAGGAGGGGGCTGGGACTGGTGTGGCCTATCTCCCTCCTATGAAAGGGAAAAAAAAAAGCAAAAATGTCACACCTCAGTTTGAGGGTGGCTCAAGGAAGGATGTGACAGGACATGGCAACAAAATGACACGGTAGACCGACCTGACCTCAACACTCCACACTACTTAACTTCATTTCATATGTATCATAGTAATGATAACATATCATATTATTATAACATAGAAAAACATATTTTGATTTATTATGTAAGTGATACATACCACACTATCCATTCAGACCATCATATTATATATTCTGCAGGCTACTATCATATCTATCATATTTTTTGTTGCAACATTTATTTATTTTATTTTTATTTTTTTTTACATTGACATGACATTATATCAATAACAATAATAGTTGTTTTATTTATATATATATATGTGTGTGATATATATATAGATATATATATATCACCCAGTCACAAAAGACCGACACATAAGCCAGATGTATACGGTTATCTCAAACACTATAATTAACTACTGAGTACTCATGTAGTTATAACTACTGAGTAGTCATGTTGTTAACTATTGAGAGCTCATGTAGTAATTATGCAGTAATAACCACTTTGTATACCTGTAGTAATAACCATAACTCAATAGTTATTACTATTAATAATGTCTACCCATATCTCTCTGCTGTGGTGTATTTAGGGTGTCATTCCAGTCTTGGTCGATTACTGCCTGCTTCTACAGAAAGCGTAAGTATATACATACAGTATCCAAATATTTGTTCATTCCAACTGACTGACTATCAGTCATTCAGTCAGATGAGCATTGAATGGCGAACTGATTATTTGCTATTATTTTCTTTGTCAGTCAAGTGTTGGGTTTTCCCTATTGGCTGTTGCTCTTTCCAACCTTGTATGT
>CM076659.1:24074484-24089484 GCA_038496675.1 Rachycentron canadum | reverse complement strand
GCAACACAACAATAACAGGAACTGAGGAAACACTATTGTGAATTGCACGTCTGCCCGTCCTGGGTGAGGGATCCCTCCTCTGTTTCTCACCATGAGGTTTCTCTTTTTTTTCCCTGTTAAAAGGGTTTTTTGTTTTGAGTTTTTCCTCAGTCAATGTGAGGGTCTAAGGGCAGAGGATGTTGTTGTGATGCTCTGTAAAGCCCTTTGAGACAAACTGTTTGTAAAAATGGGCTATACAAATAAAATTGCCTCGCCTTGCCTTGAATCACTTGAATTTGAATTTGCATTGAGGAAACACTAAAGACTAGAAAGCAAAGCTAAAAAGAGAGAGAAGAAAAGAAAACGTAATACAAAAAATAATAAATATATAAGATATATATATGACACACCATAAAATATATAAATAAATGAAAAAATAGAAAAATTCAATTAAAAGCCAGACTAAAGGGTAGGTCTTGAGTTTGATTTAAAAAAAAATTGAACACTTTCTGCTGCCTTCAGGTCTTCAGGGAGGCTGCTCCACAGACGTGGCCCATAGTAACAAACCTCACTGTGGGTGTTTATTTTGACTTTGGGCAAAATCAAAAGGCCACGACCAGAAGACCTGAGGGGCCAAGAGGGTTCATAGGATAAAAGTAGATCTCATAAAAAAGTCGGGGTAAAAACCACGTAAAGCTTTATAACCTAGTGAACGGATCTTAAAATAAATTCTGAAGCAAACAGGAACCAGCGCAGAGACTGTAATGTGTAATGTGGGCTCTTTTTCTGGTCTTTATCAACATGCATTTTTGAACAGTTATAGTTGAAATATGTTCTTCTCTTTGAGGCCAGAAAGCAGAGCATTACAATATGGCATGCAATATGGCAATAGTGTCTCTGTACTGGCTTGAGAGGGAAATGGTCTTGCTCTTGCAATGTCAATGTTCTTTAGATGATAAAATGCAGACTCAGTAATGTTTCTGATGTGGGGTTCAAAATTGACATAGGAGTCAAACACAACTTTCTTTCACTTGACTTTTTTTGGTGAAGTGCCAGTGCTTTCAGTTTAATATGGAGTTTCTCTCTCTGAGTTTTGTCCTGATTGATCTGTAAATGAAAATTCTTCATTCATGACTTGATATCCAAAATACAGTTAAAAGTCAGTTGTCAAATTGTCATGTCCAAGTGGAAGCATGTCAAGATTATCATTGATATTCACTGTACTATGATTGGTCCGAAAACCTGATTGGTATTTTTCAAATATACATGTTGATATGTTCATCATTTAACTGGTTAAAAACGTTTACTTAACATTTACTTAAAATGGATTGGAAACTGGTTTATAGTTATCAAGTATGGAGGCATCTAAAATGTTTCTCTACTATATGGCAGCAAGAGAAGTAGGGAAAATGCAAGTAAATTAAGTAAATCATAATTAAAACAGCTGTAAAAAGTTTTAAAAGGCGGTGTGGGAATGGGATTGCTGGTTTGAGTTGGGTGATAACTTTTAAGTTAAGCATCTCAGCATCAACCAGGACAAAATTCTCCAGTGTTTCTGGAAGAAGGTTCTGTGACTGACTGCAAATTCTTCACATTTAGCACCAGAAAACATACTGATGTTATAAAAACAAGACTGATTAAATGATTAATGGTTGAGAAGACGATTTTTGTGTTGCATCAGTTTCAGTCCTTGATTTTGAAGAGTGGGCTTGTCTTGCGTGCTTAATTGCTTTGTTGTAAATGGTCAACTGAAGATTTATTAGTTGATAGTTAATTTATTCTTTCTCCATCTCCAGTTTTAATGGAGGTACTGTGCCTACGGTTGACTTTAATTTACTGTTAAAACGATCTACAATAAAATCACTTGAGGAAGGTAAAATGTCTGCAGGAGCATTACATCAAAGATTAATAACATTTGCAGTTTCCTGACAGTTCGTTCTGGAAAATCCTGTTGTATAAAACCATCGACAGTAAAAACAACACAGAAATGATCAGTCTGCATCCACAACTGAGGAGATGGTAGTAAAGCTGTGAGTGTGGCCTCTATTATGAGTAACATGTTGAGCAAAAGTTACACAATTAAGCAAATTTTTAAATTCTGCAGCAAAAGTATGATGGATTGTCATCATAGAAGTTAAAATAACCTGATATAATAATCCTGTTGTTGGTGTGGATATTAGCAATTTGAAAAAAAAAAAACAAGATAAAGGATGTACATCTTTTTGTTTGGTATTCAAAAGATGAATAATGATCAAATGTAATTTCATTGAAACCAAGGAGGGCTGAGTGGATGGTTGCTGTGCTGCCACCTTCTTTCTCTTTCCTGGAAGAATATGAAAAACTGTAGTTTGGTGGTAAAGCTTCAATAAGGGCAACTGGCCCGTCTGTGCCTGTGTTATGTCCCTGTTACAAGTCAATTTTATTATCTAAAATCAGATCATTAATAAGAAGTTCTTGTTTTCAAAAGATCTAACATTTAAAAGTGCCAAATGCAAGGTCACTGGCAACATTTTCTTAAAGGGTGAACTGGCAGGTGTTTATGCCATAAATTAGTTTAGTCTTTGTTGTCCGAAGTTCAGACTCCGATAGCCAACAGTTAAGGGTGGGAGCGGCTGCAATGTTTGTGTATATACAGTTTGTTTGTTATATTATATATATTTGTCTTATGTAAAAAGAGGTCACTGGAGGGCAGCAGGCAGAATCACTGACTGCTGTGTTGTTCAGTGTCGTTGTGGAATAGATGACCTTTGGGTGGAAGGCTGTAGAAACTGCATGGAGAATGTTTGCTGAAAGTGTATGTGTGCCATGGAAGCTGGGGTGGAAACCATAAAAGAGGAAGTTGACAGATTTGTTTATGTACAGTTGAAGATCTTTGTGTAGGTAAATAGCCACAGGAGGTGACATGTACTTGTATTAGGTCAGTAAAGCAACAGCTATGACTGTCACTGCCTGTTATATTTGTGTTGCTATTTTTATCTAAACAGTTCAGAAACTACAGGCTAATAGCCTTCGCAGGCATTTTGTCTTAAGTGCTGGAGAGAACCCTACTAATAACCATTTTGCGTTTAGATATTAATGTGTTTCATTGATGCTTTTGAATGTATAAATCATGAATCACCTCTTTACCTCCAGCTACCAGATCTGTGAATTTCTGTATGAGAAGCAACATCTGTATGACCGGATCATCGACTGCTATCTGAGAGACCCCCTGAGAAAGGTGATACATATTTCATCCAACCAACATGCATTTACTTAACGTGTTGAGATTTCATATATGATGTGTGTGCATGTGCCTGTGTGTGTAGGAGGAGATCTTCAGCTACATCCACAATCTGCTGTCCATGCCTGGTTATAGTCCCGAGGAGAAGCAAACAGTCAAAGTCAAAGTCCTGCAGCACATTCAGGTCAGAGCACACATACACCTGGTCCATCAAGTAGTGGTGCTGATCGAGACTAGGTCACAGTCTGGAAGGAAGGAAGTTCTTCTCCTTACACATGTCTCACAGCTCCTCCTGGTGGGTCCCCAGGCAGTTCCAAGCTAGATTGGATGTGTAATCGAGCATGTTCACGATTCAGGATCAGATTCCTGAACCTATGTACTGAACCTAGATACTACAAGGAATGTTTTTTTTAATTGTTGAAGTGAACCAGTCATTTAACAGCTGCATCTTTGACAGAGGAAAACCTAAACTCCCTGCAGACACAAGGGTGGTCAGTCCAGATGTAGTGGATTGACATACACTGACACCTGATAGATAACCAAGTGCTGCTGCTTTGTCTAAATCAGCTTTTAGTCTTTTGCACCTAATGAATAATATAATGTTTCATTAGTTAAGTAGCATAACACAGGCTCACAGCCCTTTGCTAGCTGAAGGACAAAATGAGAGGACACAGATGAACTAAGGCATCTGGGTGACAACATGTCTGTCAGTGCCTGTGCATTAACAAACAAGCCCTCAAACATATGTTCACAGGAGCTGGTGACCCTTGACCCCAGCAAGTCGGCTGATGTTGTTGTGTTTCACTTTACTCAAGAGGTGCAGCAAATCATCTCTGAGCTTAAGGTAAATTCAAATAAAGTTCACAGCTTTCGTCTCTTGTCTCATCTCTTGTCTCACCTCCTTACCTTAAATAGCTGCAGTGCATTTCAGACTAAGAGAAAGTCAATGTAGTGAATATAACAGGTGTGATGACAGAAAGGACGGTTCCATTTGTCCTAGAAGGTCATCCTTGAGGTTCCTTGTCTTCTGGGTTAACATCTGGAGGTTTGATATCTTCTGGAGTTAACATATGGAGCTTGGCTATCTTCCTGGTAGTGGAGGTCTCTTGTCACAGTGGAGGAGGATGTGCATCTCTGCTTCTACCTCCTACCTTGAGCAGTGACCACACAGGACAGCAATGTTGGTCACTATGTCTATGTTTGGTCTGCTTTGTGTCTCTGACAGAGTGGAGATGCTTGGAACAATTTATATTCTCTGTTTAGGGTCAGATACCAACTCAGTCTACTGTTTATGTCTGTAGGATGACCAGCTCCTTTTCCAGTTCCTCAGCTGTCTCCTGGAGCCCCGGTATGTTGTTTGTCTTGTTTTGTCGATGACTCATTGACTTCTATCCTGCAGTATTTATGACTTTACCTCCTCTCCTCCCTGTTCATCTCCTTCTCATCTTCTTCACCTCCTTCTCTGTCCCTCAGGGAATGTCATCAGTTAGGGACCATCCTGCCTCTGGAACGTGACCTCCATGAACTGTTGCTGGACCTACTGTGTCGCTTTGCACCCCAGCAGCTTCTGAGTTTCCTTCAGACGTCCCAGCACTACAGATTGGAGGAGGCCATACAAGTACTGAGTGCTATTATTGTTATTCTGTGTTCAGGTTTATTGTGTGTGTGATTGTGTACAGGAGTTAAATACTTGCGTCCACGAACAGAAAGTCCAGAGATGTTTGTCCAATGACACAATGCACAGTCAACTTACCTGTACCATCAGTTCACCTGCAGCTGTAAACAAGTGTCTGTCTTTCACTAGACCACAGAGAAACACCACCACAGTGAGGCCACAGCATATCTGCTGGAGAAGAAAGGGGATGTTCATGGAGCTTTCTCTGTCCTGTTGGAGGTAGATACACACACTACACACACACTTTATCATTCACCAGTTGAAATTACATGAATGCAGAAGCTCAGTGATACTGAAATCATCCTTCAAAAACTGAACTTTTGTCTGTGTAAATAAAAAGACAACTTATTTATGTTTCAGATAAATTAAACATTTAGTACAGTTATGATTAACTTTCAAGCCTTTTTTGGATTTTATTTTCTATTAGTTTTTGACACCACTACTTAGCATTGTAGAAATGTGCCTCAACCTCATCCCTGTGGCATATGCATCATGTAAAAAGGCCAAGGAGGTCAGTCGATTGAGGGGATCACAGCCCCTCAACCCACAGCTGGCAAAGTATATGACTTCATTCTCACCCAAAATTGTGCCACAGATTCCCTAACAGTCACACCTCTCCACCTGTCCAACCACTATTTCATTTGCTTCATTGTTTACCTCCCTGAGCTGCCACCCATTCTACCACCTATGTTCTTTTTCCACTGCTACCTCCACAACCTGTCTCACGCCCACTTGTCCTCAGTGCTCACCACTCTCTCTATTTTACTCTAAACTCATTTCTGGATAGTCTCTGTCCTCTATCTACCAAACCTGCCCAGTTTAGCGTGCCTCAACCTTTTTGTCTTCTTCACAAGGTAGTGACCATCAGCTGTCAGTTCTGTGACCCTCACAGAGATGACCAGTCTCTGCTGGTCTAAGACAAACCACTCTCCATGCCACTCCCCTGTCCTCTGCCTCTTCCAGTCCAGTCAGTACCTCTCCACCTTCCTTACTCAATTTTCTAGCTAAATCTCCTCAGCCTAACAACGCAACTTTCGTCTCATTCAGCCGTCTCATTTAGAATTACGTGTCAAAACTTTTGACCGTTTCTTATCACAGATCACCTTTGTCCTAATCAGTCGAGCTTTGAGAGTGGCAACTTTTCTACAAAGGCACTGTCGCCTTTGAGTGAATCCTCTAGGGCAGCCAGAGCTCCAAGTGACCCCTCAGTTCTTACTTTGGTGGACCTCGCAGCTGACTTTGATACGCTGAGCCACTGCATCCTGCTATCTGTACTCTTCGACATGGGCTTCTTGGGCAAAGCTCTGTCTTGGTTTGAATCCTACTTCACTGGGTGCTCCTTCATTGTGTCATGGCAAGGTCAAATGCCCCATCCCCTTGCCCAAAGAATACGTCACTCCTCTACTAAGTGACATACATTGTGTTTCTCTAAGGAAGTTGTTCAGAGATCACAGGGAGTTTGTGAGGCTGTGTCTACTCTGAAGCTATGAAGTTGTCAAAATTATATTTATGCTTGTTAAATAAAAAATGTAAAGCTATTAAAGCTATTTAGTAGCCTCCTCTTTCCTTTCTCCGAAGCGCTGTATGAATGTAACACCATGTCTGGGAAACGTAAAAAAGCTGATGACTTGGCAGGAGTGAGGTTGGAACTAGGGAGACTGTGCCCTGAGAAGGCAGCTGGTCCAGATGGTGTGTGTCCAAGGCTGCTTAAGGATTGTGCTGCCCACCAGTGAGAGCCTCTTCAAAGGATCTTCAACCTGAGTCTGCAGTTGGGTCGAGTCCCAAAACATTGTGTATTGTACCTGTACCAACAATGAAGTGTCCAGCTGAACTAAACGTCCACCAAAGACCGGTGGCCCTCATTTCACACATCATGAAAACTCTCTGCTTCTATGCCGACTGAGATTTGAGGTCAAAGACAGACTGAACCCTGCAGTTTGCATACAAGGAACACATTGGAGTGGATAGTGCTATCCTCTACTCGCTCCACCTCTCGCTCTCTCATCTGGTAGAATCTGGCACCTAAGTGAGGATAATGTTATTTTTTCAAGTGCATTCAACACCATCCAACCCATCATACTCAGGGACAAGCTCAAAGAGTTGGGAGTGGACCCCTCCTTTGTTTCCTGGATCACAGATTACCTGACAGAAAGACCACATCAGGCTGGGGAACTATGTCTCTGTGACAGTAATGAGCAGCACAGGGCTCCACAAGGGACTGTTTTGGCTCCATTCCTGTTCACATTGTACACAGCAGACTTTAAGTACAGTTCTGAGTCCTGCCATATCCAGAAATACTCTGATGATACTGCTATTGTGGTATGTATCAGGAATGGACAGAAAGAGGAGGATAAGGATCTGACTTTCAGTGACTGGAGTCCCAAAAACTGCCTCCTACTGAACACCTCAAAGACAAAGGAAATGGTGGTGGATTTCTGAAGGTCCAAGCCCCCTCTACAGCCAGTCAATTACTGCACTGAAGCTTTACTAATGTCCCTGTCTATAAATCACTTTCGATATCTGTCTGCTAAAAATGACCAAAATTAAATCCATCACCACTTAGGTACAGATAAGTACCTCAAACCTTCAATTTATCTATTGACCATCAGGGGGCAACTCCACTGGTTATAAAAAGATTGTATCGCAACCTATGGGAAAACTTGATTGACTTGACTTGACCTCCTTAGCTCCCCCATCTCCTCCAAATATGGTTTCTTCTGGTTTGGAAAAACAAGATGGTGATGGTACATTTACAAACTCGAGGTTTCAAAACAGCAGCTCACAAACCAATAGCTGGACTTCCTTAGCAAAGTGATGGGAAAAGTATTGAGGATATATGTTTATTAAAAGACATAATGGTAAATTTTAACTGTGACCATTACTGTGAATACCGATTTTGCAGTAACCCATGTTTTGACATTTTAATTTACCAAAAGCTATTTGAAACACTAAAGTGGATACTGTAGTTTTATTTAATGTGTTTTCTATGCATGTGAAAACACTTTCATCAATTGAATTTGACACAAAACTGTCTTTTTCTCAGGAATGTTAATACTGATCCAGACTAATGCTAAAAACATTGTAATAATGATAACAAATACATTATCAATACATGACATCCCTCTTTAACTATGGTCATTCAGTGTAATAGATATATTTATATCAAAATAGAATAATATACTTCCACTGTGCTATAATTATCGTACAGGACTGTATATAAGAGAGTAAGTGGTAACATTGAATTAAGTGTATTTTAAATTAATTTCACTTCCACTTACACAAAACCTCTTCGCAAATGGGTTAAAACCTAGTGGTTGAGAAGATATTTGCAAAAATATAAAGACTTAATTACAATTAATTAGTATTTGGGGAGTGCATTGTGATCCTTTAATGCTTTTCTTTCTTTGGATCCTTTAGTCTAATAGTGAGTTAATATAATTTTATATCACTTGTTCTTAATATCAATCGCCTAAGAGCATCATAAAAGATTTTGTATGTGAACTGTCACACTAAATGACATGTGCCTTCTGTAAATAGTGGTAAAAGCCTGTAACCATTATTTTTTGATCTGAAAATATTAACAATAAAAGTGATACATTCTAATCCAAAAAGAGAAAAGATAAATTGTATTATATAATCCCTGAAACCTTTTCATCTTTGACCCACAAACATTTCACCTGTTTGTGTCTCCACAGACACTAAGGGGCACACTGTGTCTCCTGACTGCTGAGAGACAGACAGGAGCAGAAGGAGCAGGTGGAGAACAGGGTGAAGACGAGAACCACAGGGACTCAACACTGACCAGAGTAAAGTACTCACTCAATGACATCATCAACCTATGTCACCGCAACTCTCACAACCTCTTCCAGCAACAGAGAGAGGTATGTGAGTCTGTCTGTCTCTGTGTTTGTGTGTGTGTGTGCATGTGTGTCTTTCTGTATGTCTGTTTGTATGTCTGTGTTTGTTGGTGACTGTGTCTATCTCTGTGCCTGTGTGTATATGCTGTCTCATAATGTCTCCTCCTCAGGCTCTGTGGTTTCCTCTTTTGGAGACTATGATGGATTCTCAGAAACTGTTGAAGGGACTGGATGCCAAACACACCTCTGAAGGTAAGCACACACACATTCTGTTTCTGATTTGTCAGGACTGGTCTGTAGTCCACTAACTATGACTCTTCTTTGTGATGATGATGGTAATGAATGGTAATTGGTAATGTAGCTTCATAAGCCACTGACCCTCTGTTATGTTGTAGTGAATCAGTTTTGTGAGTGGAGCTTTTCATTGATGTTTGTGTTTTATTGGGTTTCAGTGCTGAAGGAGCTGACAATGAAGGTTCTTAACAGTATGAGCAGCTTCATTTCTCTGCCGGCCATCATCCAACGAATACTGCAGGTCTGTGTGAGTCTGTGTGTTATAAGTCTATAAAACCTCTAAAATGTTCTCACTTTACTGATCTTTGAGGAAAAAATTAGGAAATGTAATCTACATCACAATAAAGTGACAACACACACACGTAATGTGATTTAACTCTGTGACCTTTGACCCTGTCAGGACCCAGTCTATGGAACAGGAAAGCTGGCAGAGATCCAAGGCTTGATTCTTGGTATGATGGACACTTTTCACTATGAGCAGGTAAACAACTATATGGTGGGAGTGGGAGAGGAGTAGTTCACTGTTTACCTCTCTAGCAGTTTTTTTCATAGTCTTCCTAAAGGTTAATGTGACTCAACACTTCATATTCCATGTTTAATGTTTCATGAATAATTCCTGTTATACATTGTGATGTACTATTTATATGAGATGGAGAGATGTTAATGAGAAATTTTCACACACAGGAGTGAGGTCAATTTTCACTGGAACTTTTCATTAAAGCCTCAGTCTGTGATTCATTCATAAACAAAGCAGCAGATCTCAACACTGTCCCTCAGTGACTGTCACACATTCTCAGAAACCACAATACAGCAGTAAAACAGAAATACTGTTGTCCATCTATACTAGATGCTCTTTTATTACTGTATTTTTATTACTGTTATAAAAATGTTTTTTTAGACTTTACTTGAAACAACCACCAGTTTGTTGAACCATGACCTCCACTGGTCCCTGGCTCACCTGCGTGCTGCTGTCACCAGAGGACTCCACCCACGACAAGACTACTGTAACATCTGCCTCCAGCAGTATAAGAGGAGGCAGGACTCAGCTGAGGAGATCATTGTGTTCAGGTAACACACACCTGAGGTTGCAGTCTGCCTGCAGTTCTGCCTGTGTGCAGCTCCTCTATTGTCTTTTTAGTAGCTCTGTCTGTCTGCAGTCCCTCTCTCTCTGCAGTTTGTTTCTATCTTTCTGCGGCTCTCTCTGTCAGCAGCACTGTGTCTGTCTGTAGCTCAGTCAGCCTACAGCTATGCCTCTACAGCTCCCCTCTGTTTGAATTTCTGTCTGCAGCTCTCTGTCTATCTCTGTCTGTCTACAGATGTCTGCCTAGAGCTCTGTCTGCAGTTCTGTCTGTCTGCAGCTTCCCTCTGTCTGAATTTCTGTCTGCAGTTTTCTGTTTGCCTACAGCTCCTCTATTTTGTAGCTATGTCTGTCTGCAGCTCTTCACTGTCTGTCTGCAGTCCCTCTTTCTGCAGTTCCCCTCTATCTATCTGCAGCTCTCTCTGTCAGCAACTCTGTGTCTGTCTGCAGCTCTGTGTGTCTGTAGTTCCTCACATCTTTTTGTAGCTGTCTGTCTCCTTCCCCTCTCTGTCTGTCTGCAGTTCTGTCTGTCTACACCTCCTCTCTGTCTGTCTGCAGCTCTGTGTGTCTGCAGTTCCCCTCTATCATTCTACAGCTCTCTGTCAGCAGCTCTGTCTGTCTGTCTCCTGCCCCTCTCTGTCTGTCTGCAGTTGTGTGTGTCTGCTTCTCCTCTCTGTCTGTCTGCAGCTACTCTACACCTGTCTTCAGTTCTCTGTCAGCGTGCAGCTTCACTCTGTCTCTCTACAACTTCCCTCTGTCTGTGTATCTGTCTTTCTACAGGGCTGTGTCTGTCTACAGCTCTGTCTGTCTGCATCTCTGTCTGAAGCAGTGTCCAGTGCACCATGTGAATTACTGACAGCAATGAGTGAAGCCCCTAAACTGTCTGAATTTATCAGGTATAAATGTGTGTCTGTGTGTATGTGTGTCTCATCAGCTGTGGCCACCTCTACCACATCCAATGCCTGCAGCAGAAGGACTGTGGGCAGGGTCTTTCTTCAGAGGTGCAGCAGCGATGGAACTGCTACAAGTGTTCGTCGAGTCAAGGAGGAAGAGGTGGGCCTTCCACCGAACCAAAGAGAAACCGCAGCATGTCCCTGGCTCAGGTGTGTTTGTTTTAAGGAAAGAAAGATCTGTGGTACTGTGGCTGACGAGGGCAAAATGCTGCAATGGCCCAAAACACTTCCATAAAGAGCTGCATATTCAGAAGTGATGCAGATTTGTACCAAAAACACAAATGAAAATACAAAATAAATACAATAATGGAAATGTGCTGCAAATGAACAACAGACCAAAACAAATGCAGAAAAAAAATGTTATCCAGACAACTCGACAGAATAGATTTTAGGGGGAGACGAGAGATCATAAAGTAGCTAATGCTTAAGGTGGAGCAGTTTGCTGATTGCTTCAGCAGCATAGGGAAATCTCTAGTGGTGTGCCACTTGTGTTTCACTGGACAAACCATTTCAGGCGCCTTTTGACAGTGTCAGCCACTGTCACATTAAATACAGTGGCTCGCAAAAGTATTCATACCCCTTGAACTTTTCCACATTTTGTCATGTTACGACCACAAACATAAATATATTTTATTGGAAATTTATGTGAAAGACCAACACAAGGTGGCACACAATTGTGAAGTACAAAGAAAATTATACATGATTTTAAATTTTTTTTACAAATAAAAAACTGAAAAGTGCTGTGTGCAAAAGTATTCAGCCCCTTTTCTCTGAGTCAACCAATTGCCTTCAGAAGTTGCCTGATGATTGCTGAATGATCGAATGTTGACCTAATGAATAAATAGAGTCAACCTGTGTGTAATCTAATGTCAGTACAAATACAGCTGTTCTGTGACGGCCTATGATGTTTGTTCAGAGAATATTGGGGAGCAAACAGGATCATGAAGTCCAAGGAACACACCAGAAAATTCAGGGATAAAGTTGTGGAGAAGTTTAAAGGGTTAGGCTATGAAAAGATTTCCCGAGCTTTGAACATCTCACGGAGCACTGTTCAATCTATCATCTGGAATGAGCCAAAAGAAAACCATAAGAAGTCCCGTTTGCAGTTTGCCAGAAGCCATGTGGGGGACACAGCTAACATGTGGAAGAAGGTGCTCTGGTCAGATGAGACCAAAACTAACACTGCACATCACTCTGAACACACCATCCCCACTGTCTAACATGGTGGTGGCAGCATCATGATCTGGGGGGGCTTCTCTTCAGCAGGGACAGGGAAGATGGTCAGAGTTGATGGGAAGATGGATGGAGCCAAATACAGGGCAATCTTGGAAGAAAACCTGTTGGAGTCTGCAAAAGACTTGAGACTGGGACAGAGGTTGAGCTTGAGCTGTTTTGCAAAGAAGAATGGGCAAAGATGTCAGTAATTTTGCAGTACAATACTTCTGCACACCACACTTTTCAGTTTTTTATTTGTAAAAAAAAATAAATTAAAATCATGTATAATTTTCTCTGTACTTCAAAATTGTGTGACACTTTGTGTTGGTCTTTCACATAAATTTCCAATAAAATATATTTGTTTGTGGTCGTAACGTGACAAAATGTGGAAAAGTTCAAGGGGTATGAATACTTTTGCAAGCCACTGTATATAGGTGTGGTTTGTTTATTTGGTTGTTGGGTTATGAGTGATGCTTTTAAAATGTAAGTAAAATAATTTCCTATTCTGATACTAACCCAGAGCTAAAATGGCCTGTTAGTTTTTCTTCTTCACTTCTGCTGCAGATTGATATGCTCATCAAAACACAACTTTAATACGAGTAGCTGCCATCCAGGGACCCTGATGTTATTTTTTGTCAGATGATTAAACCTGTAGTTGCTACACAGCAGCAGGAATGATAAAAAAAAAAACTGTTGATTATGACCAAACTGGAACCGAAATTAACAATAAAGTCATTATTCATATAATATAACAATAAGATGCTGTGGGTTTTTCCATAAGGCAGCAGGGAGTGTGGGGAAGCACAGCAGCCTGTTGTAACATCTAAAAGCACATTCATGTGATGCCTGTTGGCACTACTGTGACAAATAATGCCTTATGGTAGTTAACACAGGCATGTCATCCCCTGTCCTTCTCAGACTCGTGTCACATCAATTCATCGTGACTCAGGAGCAGAGGCTCACAGAAAGAAGGTGAGAGTTATCTGATCACAGATGTCTGCTATTACACACTCACCCCCTACATTTGGCTCTGCTGGACATTATTAATCTGGCATATTCTCACTTTTGAAAATGTCGATACAAGTCTGATAGCATGTTCCCGTTGTGGTTCAGACCAAATATCAGATCTCTGCAGAGCTTTGTCCATCCCTTAAAAATTATTATAGATTTATATATAAATCATATTTAAAAAATAGATTTAGATAGATGGTTTATTGTTCTTATTCTTTCTTTTTTTTCTTGTGGTCCAGGTGTTTGTAGAGGCAACATTGGACCTTCAGCAGGAGCAGTCCTGGGATCAGCTACGCTCTTTGTACCGAGGACCCTCGAGGGTATGGACTTGTCTAACAAATAAAAATATACAAATACAGTACTGTGCCACCACTAGCTTTGTCGTTTTAGCAAAGTTTTAATGAGCATCCATATTTACTTTTCAGTCTTTTTTTATTAAGATGCAAACAAAAAATACAGGAAATAGTTACACAAAATAAAAACCAAAACACAATTTATAGAACAAAATGGCTTCTACAGGCAAAAGTCATTATTTAGTGTGACGTCCCTTGGCACTAAGCACATGTTGAACTCTTCTTGGGAGACTGTCCTGAACTATTCTGATGTAATCTTCTGGTATATTATACCAAGTTTCTTTCAATCTTTCCAGTCTTTGTGATCTTTATCATATTTTAGTCTTTTCACCCTGTTCCCCTTCTGAAAAAGTGGTTTCTTGTCTGCTGCCCTTCTACAAAGCTCATTCCTGATCCAGCTTCTTCAGACTGTATAAGGTTCAACTTGGCTTCATACTGATGAAGCTGGCAGATGCTGAGCCAGGTCCTTGCTGAACTTCTTCTCTCAAAGAAGAAACTCTGAGAAACAGATTTTGAAAGTTTTCTTGTCCTTCCAGTCCTTTTTTTTGTCCTTGACCTCTCCTGATTCTTCCAATTTCTTTATAACAGCTTTAATACCACGTCTTGAGTATCCAGTTTGTTTGCTGGTTTCCCTTTGACAGTGGCCTTGATGATGCTAAATGATGATTTTCTGTCTGTCAGATTCTGTGATCTTTGTCATTTTGAATGATGTGATTGAAAGTTGGTCTGATACATATTAGCAGCTTCCAATGAGTTAAACTCATACAACATTTGTCTGTAAAGCTCAAGCATGTCCTGATCAAACCTGGTGTAATGGACCTTTTTCACAGCATAATTTTAACATGAACTAGTTGGAAAAATACAAATACATGTGTTAGCAACGACATTAATTAGGGCTCCATTCCATTTAAGTTTAAGAGCCAGGTTCCTGCTATTGTTCAAGGGAGATCACACTGAAAACTTGACACTTTAGCCTATAGAAGCTTTTTTTTTTCAGATTTTTTATTATTATTATTACTTTTATTTTTTTTAATACTGCTACAGATTTCCTGTATTTTCTGGTTGTATTCTAATTAAGAGACTTATTATATAAATAATTATATATGGTCATTAGCATTGCTAAAACAACAATAATAGTGGCCAAACGCTTTTGCACAGTACTGTATACAAATCAATCACAGAAGTTCTGAAAATAATTAATATATCATAAGTTGGTGGATCTGAGGATCACATCTGTGGCTTTCTGGGTGTAACTGGTAACCTTCTGGACCCAGGTTTGATATCTTTAATTTATGTATATATATGTGTGTGTGTGTGTGTATATATATATATATATATATATATATATATATATATATATATATA